>KK901687.1:0-55518 GCA_000696445.1 Aquilaria agallochum
TGTGTACTAAGTAAGTTGCCTCTAATAGGATACATTGAGATGTAAATCCATCTTGTTACTTTTGGGTGCATGCTAGAGGTGTAATGTATACACAAACTGTTACTTGTTGTTAAAGCAACCAGTATTTTCAAGGTCTTGGCATGTTTTATATATGTTTTAGTGAAATGGTCGAGCAATGTTTTTAATCCACGACTTATAAAATTCGTTTGCATTGCCAGGACAAAAGCATGCATAAGTAGGCTAAGAAACTAGTTGCATATAAATTGTTTAATTTATATTGACAAGTAATAGTTAGCCAATAGTAACTAGTGGGATTCATAATCCCTAAGGGCCTACGAGATTAGGGGCACTGGGGCCCCGTTCCACGACATTATGTGTGATAATGGTTTATGTGGATTGTTTAGCAAGAAAAGAGCCTTGTGTTACAAGAACTAGTTTGGATTTCCTTGCCGTTGTGAATTCATTCCATGTTGGTAAGCCTTATCACCTTACTTGACTAGTTTGAATTGGGGTATAATATGTCATAAGATTTCTGAATTAGTGATAAACATGAAGGACTCCTAGCGAATGAGATTGTCGATTTGATGTTAAATATTGGATATATATTGTTGTTGCTACTAGAGTGTTTTCTACCAGTTTTTATGGTGACGAAGTGAACTGGGGATCACTTAATCAACAAAAAACTTAAGCAAACATGATGAAGAAGAACCCACTGATTGACTTTAAGGAGTCGTCCTCATGTTCAGTGTTTCAAGCACTTAGCCAAGAACAACTTTACGTGAAATAGGTGTAGTTGAGGTTGGATTGGGAGGTTTAGAAGCTTCTGAAGTTTGATGGTTGGCTTAGCGTGTTTGACTACCAGGAGCCTGTATACACTAAGTTGACATTGTAGTTCCTCTCGACTTTTAGTTTGATGCAAAGAAGATCAGGTGGACAAAGAATAATGTAGTGGGTTTCCGCCTTAGTGATAATGGTTTTCAGATGAGTCTGGATGAGTCCGGTTGGAGGTGCATATTTTATAGAGAAGAGTTCAGGCAAACAGAGGAGCAAAGTAACTCCTAGACCGATTTCTAAAACAACATTTGTGCTCTATTCGATAGTCACGACAGAATAGCACCGAGCTGATGAATACCAGCCAAAGAGGTCTATGGCCTATACTTTTAGATCTCTGATGATGAGATATGCCCACCACCTCCTTACTTACTCTTTGCTGGGCAGAGGTGACAGTACTGGTATTGTCACCGAAAAGGACCTGTTTTTATTTGTACTCCATGGTGAATTGGGTTTACTGCCATCTGGTTCATGCAATTGCCTGGTTCATTCAGGACATTACTTGTTGGCTGAGGACTGATGCTCCTCGTACTGCCAATCAAATTATGAAATTATAGACTCTTAACTACACAGAAACTAATGGAAAGAACACCTATCGCTTTATTTCATAACACTGGCAAGTACCAAGGTCATATTTGACGAGTCCAAGATTGACTGCCCTACTACTTCCTCTATTTATTATCTAATAAACCAATTTAGATGGTGATTGAATTAACTATGAACTAAAGGGAACTAAACTACTGTAGCAAACAATTAATGAAAAGAAATGAGAAACAATTTGAATATTAGCAATCAATAGAAATCATGCTTTGATACGAATCCCCCTTGAAATCCCTTGCCACCTACTCCTACTTTAATTTAAAAAGTATACAGTTTTACTTAGACTATGAAGAAATCCGGGATTAGTTTAACTTTTCTCTTTAGCCAACTACACCCTATCCTCCTGTTGATCGATTGCAATCTCTTCCCAACCAAGACTGCCCAAAATTGCATTACTCTTTCCTTGAGTCTCACTATTAGGTTTGAGCCTAGTCTAAAAGTCTTATGTCACTCTATTTCTAGACTTGCATGCAATCTCTTCTACCTACATGGTGATAAAATCAAACATACAATTGGTTAGCTTAACATGCTCAAAGTTAAGTATTGAATCAATAGATAAGGCAATATCAATCTAGCAATGTGAAGAACATATAGCTAGATCACAAGAAACTATATTTAATTAAACAAATATAATTATAGAAACAAGATCATCTTAGGGCTTATTTACTATAAGCATGAGTATAAAATTAGCCCATTATTAAGAAAAAACAAAGCACAACAACAATAATAGAAAACTAGAAATAGAAGACTCTATCTAGAAATATCTTCCAGTCCAAGAAATCTCTGCTCCAGTGTGAATTAAAAGATGTTGGGCATCCAAACTTTCTTCTTTAGCCAATAAGAAAAAAAAAAAAGCCATCTTCACTCCAACTTCTCCATTCTCCTTACTAATGTACAGAAAAATCAAGAAAAAAACCTAACATTAGCCTAACACAAGCTTGAACATGGCCATGACCCAAGCCAAGTCTCATCTCTAAAAACAAAGCCATGATTTGATTAATGATAGGTCCAAGCTCGGTCATGTAATGAACACAGGCATGACACATTTGAACTTGGTTGTGTTGGCTGCTAAAATACAAATAGAGATGGTACACGGATTCAGACATGGTTTTGAATTAAGGTGTGTCCCCATTACAACCAAAGAGAAGCCCATCAAACTCTTAGTTATGTGTGACCAATAACGAAGTCAATTTAGGTCTTCATGCAAGCCTATGGCTGAAATCACAAGGTTCAGTAAAAGGAGTATTATCGTGCTAAGAAATCCATATTGCAAAGAGTAAAACATTTCAGCGATCAATCTTTTACCTTTAGCAACAAATTCACAATTTTTCATACAAACTTGAATTTCTCAGTTATTGAATAAGTAAGTATATTTCATCTTCGATGATGCATTAATTCTATTTGGTTACTTTGTTTGTTTTGGATGTTCTTTTATGTTTAGAGTTGGCATTTGCTAGGCACTAGCAAATATGTAAATGTGGCGATGTGATAAATGTCAGAGAAATGGTGATTTAACCCTATAATTTAGCTTGATCAATTGAAAGACTTGCAGTCTTCTAGTATTGTTTTAATGTCTTGGTGTAGGTTGAGGAGAAAATTGCAAGTAATAGCATTCTTAGAGGTCAAGGCATAATAGAAATGCTACAATCAAAGGAGCTTGAAGTTGCTAGACACTGGTGCAACATCACCAAGAATTTGATCTTCTAACATATATGGGTAACAAGCGGATCCTTTAAGCGGCAGTAGTGGAGTAGCCACACCAAGAATTTGGTGTGGAAACATCAATTAATTGAAAAATAGAGCAACAAGCAATAAGCAGCCTATATATTAAAGAATAAGCTAATGTAGAGAAAAATAGAGGAAGATTTGAGAGATTGAACAATGAAAATAAAGAAAACAAAAGCTAGAATAAATAATAAAAGAAGTGAACGAATTGAAGAGAAGGCTGGAGATTAGATAAAACGGTGAACGGTGGCCTTAAGGATGATGAGAGAAAGATAAACAACAAGAATCCTTTTGATCTTTTCCTAATTCTTTTTTCTTTGTTTTCTTGATTGAGCATGGGCTTTAGATTATTTGTTGAGCTTGTTTCAAGGCTGCTATTAGGCTTAGGCTAGACGTTTCCATCTTTTAGAACGATTGTATATCTTAGGTGATGCTTTGATGATTATTTGCTTGACCTTGCACTATTTATTGAATTTATTAGTTGGTTTGGTCTTGTGCTTATGATGAGACTGTTGCCTAGGAGTTGATTTCTTGGTGCAAATTTATCTTCGGGGAAAGAAATTTATGTTAGAATTAAGAGGCAAACAAGGTTGGAATCACTTAAGGAGAAAAAGGCCTAGGTTTCTAAAATATGAATAGACCACATTGAGCTAAAAATTCTTTAATTTTGGGTAGATAAGGAATTGTCAATCAATATTAGAGAGATTAATCAAATTAACCTTGGGAATTTGTTATCGGGGAATTTTATCTACAATAAATTTTTAAATGGTTTAGGTGAATAGTGAAGAAGCTCAAAGTGGATTCCATGACGATCAATTGCTGTAGGGGAATTTATTTGCCATATTCATTTACTAAGCTTACAAGTAGTAGTTAGTGTTTGTAATTTCCCCATAATTTAATTGGTAACTTTTAACATTTGTAATTAGTTATGTGTGTTGATCATATGTAACTTTTTATTTAATTCGAGCATTTGATTTTCTTTAGTCTTATTTTTGCAATTCTTAACTAGCTTAGTTTTCTTTAGCACTTAGATCATAATGGACAGGACTCAATCTCACTGGTTTATTACTTATTTGACAATTGTATACTTGCAGTGTATGTAACAATTTTTTGCCTCCATTGTTGAGGATCAGTTGGTGATAGTTTTCTATAGCTAGTTTAGAGTTTCATGTTTATGTTAATTATTTTATTTCTAGAATTTCTTATTTTTGATTCTATTTAATTTTTTTTAATCTCCCGATCTTGTTGGTTTAGATTATTTGTGTGGTTGATGCATGCCCTGAACACTAGAGATTAAGAAAAGTAGTACAATCTTGAGTTGGAATGGATAGTCAAAGCACTTAGAAAACAATAAAACATGGATGACCAAGTAGAAGTGAGAAGAGCTGAGTTAAAAAGATGAGCAGGAAAGGTTGGAATGAGAAAGATTAGCCCAAGATAAGATTGAAAGAGACAAACTTGAGCATGAAAAAATTGAGAGAGAAAATTGGCACAAAGACAAGTAAATCCAAAATTTGGAGGGAAGTTTATCATGAATTCTAAGCTGGTCAGTACATGTGTTTTCAGCAGTAAATACTCACAAAAAAATATTGCCAACCAGTGGTAGTAGATAACTATCATTGGATTCAGAGGCCCATAGTGAATTCAAGGAACTTTCACATTCTTCCTAGATTAAATAATTTGCTGTAAACAAATAAATTTAGAATAGCTCCACTTAAGGATCCAAATGATCATTTTGGGAAATTTTTAGGAGTAATGCAATACCAATGAAATTAAGGGAGCTACTTCTGAGGATATCTGTCTCAATGCGTTTCCATTTTCCCTTTGGGACAAGGCAAAGAGTTGGCTCTAGACTACACCAACTGGGGGCATGATCACTTCTCAAGAAGTTGCACCAAAAATTGTTCCAAAATTTTCCTTCCAGCCTAGGCCACAAAGTTGAGATTAGAGATTAACACATTTAGGCAACATGAGCTGGAGTCATTTTGTGAAGCATGGGAAAGATTCAAAGACTTCTTTAAGAAATGCTCGAGCCATGGTTATTTAGTGTTACCACCTCACAAAAATGGGAGAATTACAAGTGTGTCATAATGGCTAAAAACCATTATATTGTGTAATTCTCACCATAGTGATTAAAGTGTGGGGGGGTGAAAGGCATGATCAACAGCTCCTTAAAAGTGTNCCCCCAAGAAAAGCCTTAAGGATTTCTTGTTTGTCAAGCAACCTATGGACTTTTTTGTAAGGTTTTGGAAATTCGGGTACTCAATCGCAAAACTCTCAAGAAATAGACCTGGAGAGTTATGGGAAGGATATGAATGATATGAAAGTGCTATTGGAGAATCAAATTGCTCATGGAAGATAAGTTTGGACAAAGGAAACACTAAAGTCATTAAGGACCTAAATGTCTTAGTGTAAACTTTAAGGTGTTCAAGCTTTTGACTTAAGTCAAATGGTGGAATTATAGGGTTATCCCACCACGGGGAAGGCAGCCAAGGCTTGATAAATAGTAAAAAATGTTGGACACATGTGTACCAATAAGTTTAAGACAAAGAGACCGTAATTAGTGAAAAGTAAAATGACATAAAGCAAGGTTAAGCTTGTTTAAGTGTGTTTTGTGCCCTTAAGCTCATTTAAGGCCATTTAAGTGGCCAATTCACTTATCTCTCTCCCATTTTTGGCCTCTTCCATCCCAAGAACACAGCCACACTTCCTCCATAGCTACCACACCTTCAAGCTTGCAATTGATTGAAATTGAAGGCAAATGAAGCAATTGGAAGCAAACTAGATCTATTGCTTGGATGCTTCAAGGATCAAGCTTGATTTTCGGCCTACCCACTTTGGTAAGGGTTCTCTTGCTCTCATGGGTTGTTTTCTATATTTTCAAGCAACCATGGAGCTAGGGCTGAGCTTGAAAGAAAGCCATGAGCTTGATGAATCAAGCTTAGTGAGGGGAGTGCACTTATTGAGGGTTTTGTGACCTAGTGTGAAGTGCACAATGATGGCAGTGAAGTGAGGGTTTCTAGAGCCCAACATTAGTACTAAATAGTGTTAAAATCCTCCTAAAACCAAGCATTATCTTGAGGAGGGCTGCCATAGTGATTTGGTTATGCTTATTATGTGTTTCAAGGACTAATCTATGGTTATTGCTGCTGCCGCATTTCATGTGTTTGTTGGTTATGAATGGCTGCTGCATTTGGTTGCTATATCTTGTATATATGCATTGTGGTTTTTGTTTTTTAGTGTATTTGGATGCAGGTTTTAATGATGGTCACATTTCCCATTGAATCCAAGTATTACCCTTACTAAGTTTCTCAATGAAACTTACTCCTCTCAATTCCGTCATTTCAAGTCTAGCTGAAAGATCACTTTCAAGCTAACCTTTGTAGTCTGATTTTTGATCTAAAATTTTAGGTACATGAACTTCCATATGTCTAGTTGTGATCTAGAAAGTTTGGTGATTTTAGGAGCACACTTTTGGTATTTTTAATGGTGGTACTTCTTGTGTTTGGTAGCAGCTGTCCAGCATCCTATTCTGGAGTCCATTGTGTCTCAGGAACTCCTGTAACTTAGGAGGTGTATTTAGCTGGTTTTAGAACATTTTTTAGTGCATGTATGCATGTACATGTAGTGTATGTAAAATAAGACAAGTATGTGAACATTTGAGTAGTGTTTTGGCTATGTAAGTGATGTGGTGCAAAGCTACCTAAGTGTGAATGATGGGCTGCTTACTTGTAAATTCTTTTTTAGCCACATATGGTTGTTAAATGCAAGAGAATGTATTTCCTACATGTAATGGACATATATGAGATAACATAGGAGGGTATTCCCTTTATGAATGAAGTGTTTGCACACTTATGAAATTTTGTATGGGCATAATGGTCATAAAGTGACCAGAATTTTGACTTTGCACTTAAAGTTCTATATCTCCCTGTGTAGAAATAATATTGGTATGAAATTTTGACCACACCTAGAGAACATCTAGAGGTTGAAATGGGATTTGGAATTTCAGAATTTGGAGCCCTATAGACAAAGATATGACGTTGAAAAATTGGCTAAGTTACTGTTCATTTGGTCAGAATTTTGTGACCAACTTCAAGAATCCATAACTTGGTCCATAGGTGGGCTATTGATGTAAAACAAAATTTCTTGGTTTTCTCTAAGTCTCTACTTAATAATGGAGGAAATAAAATATGGGGGCACATGGCTAAAATGGTACAGTTTATTAGTGGAAGTTACAGGTGCAGTGGATGGTCACTAGAACTTACAAGATTGCCTAATGTGCGGTAGCCAAGATTAAGACTTGTGCTAGTGTTTTCCTTCTTTGCTGCTATGGTGTGCATGAAATGTAAATATGTGTGTGATGGTTGGACCAATATGCATGTGTTTACATAGTGCTTAAGAGGGCCACTTGGGTATATACACTAAGGGTAGTGTTCTGATCGCCTATAGAAGATTACCAATCCTGAGAGTCTAAATGCACAATTTTGGCACCATAATTGGACTACCCTGAAGTGGGTAACATTTAGAATAGGATAAGATTGAACTCTTTTACAATGGAATGAATGGTCAAATGAGCACCACTATGGTTGCAGCAGCTAGAAGAAATTTGATGGCTAAGACTTTACAAGAAGCTCTTACACTTATGGAGTATATGGCATCCAAAAGTTATCAGGGGCCTTCTAAGAGATTGGGTGCAAGGAAAATGGTAGAATCCATGACGTTGATTAGATTACCTTGCCCATAGAACAAATATATGCTTTAACAAACTAGCTTGTCAATTTCATGAGTGAGGAAAGATTGGTGGAGCAAGTGATAATGGCAAGTTCATTTGATTACACATTAGAATGTGAACAGGAGCAAGTGTTCAATCAACAATTCACAAATCAAGATGCCAATGGTTATGAAGGCATTAGGAGGGTACCTAATTGGTCAGGATTTCGTCAACCGCCTATGGAAAAGAAGCCATAACTAGAACACTTGCTTGGAACAATCATAACCAAAACAAGTGATAGATTTGCACAAAATGAGAGATGGAAGGATAACATTGAGATGCCAAAGACACGCATACAGTTTTTGGTGAAAAATTTGGAAACAATAATAGGACAGATGGCTAAAGTTATAGAATTCACTTCAACAAGGAAACCTCCATAGCTATACTAAAGTGAATCCCAGGGAGCAATGCAAGTCAATTAACTTCAGAAGTGACAAAGAATTGAAAATGCAAGCTAAAGAGTAAGCTTGAGAGCTCCCTTCCAACCAAAGACAAGGAACAGGAAGGATCGGTCCAAGAGTACAAAGAAAAAGGAATTGAAAAAAATGCTTTTGAAAAGAAAAGAAAACGTACCTTAATTCCCTCCACCTTTTCCTCTTTCGACATCATATATTCCATATGCTCAGATGTTTAAGAAGAAGGCAAAGAAGTTGGATAAACAATTTTATAAATTTTTTGATATCTTCAAAAAGGTGGAAATTAGTATTCCTTGTTAGAGGCAATTCAACAAGTGCCTAATTATGTTAGGTTCCTTAAGGGGATTATGTATAACAAGAGAAAATTTGAGGAATTTGATAAGGTGATGAAGACTAAAAAATTTAGTGTCATTTTGCAAAATAAGTTACCTCAGAAATTTCAAGATCCTGGTAGTTTTACCATTCTACATGACATCGGCACTTCTTACTTTAGCAAGGTGTTATGTGATTTGGATGGAAACATAAATCTTACGCTATCCTTGATCTTTCATATGTTAGGTTTTGGAGAAGTCAAGCCTTCCACCATTTGCATACAACTTGCAATAGATCACTCACTTATCGAAGAAGGATAATAAAGGAAGTGTTAATAAAGGTGGACAATTAATGTTTCTAGTGGATTTTTTTGTACTTGACATGGAAGAAGATGAAGATATTCAATCATCCTAGGCTGACCATTTTTAGCCACCAAAAAACCTTGATTGATGTAGCAGGTGGAGAGCTTACCTTGAGAGTGGACAAGGAGCAGGAGGTGTTCAATGTCTAAAAGGTTTACCAAAATCCAAATGATGTGCAAACATGCAAATAGGTTAAAGTGATTTTGCCTTTTGTTGTAAAATATTTCCCCTCTATTATTTCTAAACATCTATTAATAACATGGCTAGAAGGTAATGTTTATATGTTTGATTTTTTTTTTAAGAGTCTTCTATTGCAAGTGCTTTGAATTCTTTGACACATTCAAAGTCAGTTTCCTCAGATTCTAGGAATGATTCCTTATTCTTTGTTTCTGTCACATTGGGGTTAACGTTGGATTTGAGTTTGGGGAGAAGAATTAAGGTTACATAAGTAGTTTTTTTTTTGTTAGTGCTTGTTAAGCTAGTGATGTAAAACTCAACGCTTATCAGGAGGCAAATTGATGATTTATTTTAATTTCATTTTCTTGTCATTAGGTATTTTATTTACTTTATTAGTAAGTAAAATAGCTTTTCTTTTAGTTTTTTATTTTTCTCCATTATACAACTAGAACAATATAATTTTGGGGAAATAATTTTGGTCATATGAGATTAAAAGCCATAAAGTTTGAGTGTGTCATCCTTATTGTTGCTCAAAGGTTGATGTAAGAGAAAAAGAGGTGAAATTAAAGGTGAGTCTTGGTTAATATCCTCAGGTGCACTCTACCATGCTTATCTTTTCCCTTTCACATTTAAAACAAGGTTCATACTAAGTATGGCGGAGATAATCTTTGTTGTTGTGTTCCAGTGATTTGTGATGTTTGATGCATTTAGGTGACACATTTATGCATTAGAATTGTTTTTTTGTTTCATGTATTATACCAACTTGTTACTAGGCATTAGGTTCATGGCACGCTTATGCACTTTCTTTTCATGTTTTTTTTTTATTTTTCTTAGAATGATTTGTATCTAATGGTAGTAGCATGATTAGGGATATGTAGTAGTATTTAGGTTTTTGATGCATCATAGGGACCTCAAATGTTGATTAATGTCGTGAAAACATGAGATTCTTTCTTACTCAATGTTGTTAAATTCATGTAAGTTCTTAAATAGTGTATTTTTTGGTTTTGTAGAAATTAACCTGGTGAGTATTTTGAACCTAAATGATCAATTTATTGATGGTATCTGATTCTTCTTGTTGTTGAGTGAGCTTTACCTTGTGATGGATCTAAAATTTTCTTGAAGACCTTTGTGGACATACATTGTTGAACATAGCTGTACAGTTGATGATGACAATTTATAATACACTCCTTACTCCAAAATAGCTATTTGTATATAGGTTATTTATTCATTAGTGAGCCCCTTTGAGCCTATAGCTTATTTCTTTTATGAACCTAACATTAGAACCTCTATCCCTTTCACTTATATCCTTTTTACAACCAAATTGCTACTAAGGTGTAAAGAGAGTTGTGGGTTAAAAATGGAGATGGGTCAAGTTTGAAGTTGGGAAAGTTAATGAAATGTGTAAGGGTAGGAGATTGTGAGCATAATTGTTAATGCATAGGCTGGATTCATTTGTGAATGAGTAGTCATGTTGTAAAGAACTTGGCTCCTAAGTGAGAAATTTTGGTGTGTTCCCCATCTTTTGTTTAAAAAAAAAAAGAAATAAGCAGGGTTAAAAAGTTTTGACTTTGTCTCAAGAGTTTAGAAGGATGGAGGTAATTTGCATATGCTTTTGTGTGATGGGCAAGTAGTGTGTTGAGTGTGAAGAATAGTGGTTCAAAGTTTCATGAGCATTATACTTTCATAGCAACTTGAACTCCACCAAAAAAGCCTTCTACTAACACAGTTCCTTACCGTACTTGACCCCATTATATCCAAAGAGAAGCCCATCAAACTCTTGGTTATGTGTGACCTATAATTAAGTAAGTTTAGGTCTTCGTGTAAGCCTATTTTTGAAATCACACGGTGAGATAAAGAGAGTATTATTGCCTTTAGAAATCCATATTGCAAAGAGTGAAACACTTAGGAAGCGATCTTTTAACTTTAGTAACAAATTCACAACTTTTTATATTTATTTTAATTTCTCAATTGTTGAGTAGGTAAGTGTATTTTATCTTTGATGAGGCATGAATTCTATTAGGTTGGTTTGTAACTGTTTTGGATGTTTTTCTATGTTTAGAGTTGACATTTCTTAAGGACTGGCAAATATGTAAGTGTGGGGGTGCGATAAATGTTTGGAAAATAGTAATTTAACCCAATAATTAAGCCTAATTAATTGAAAGAATTGTAGTCTTCAAGCATTGTTTTGATGTCTTGGCGAAGGTTGAGGAGAAAATTGCAAGTGGTAGCATTCTTGGAGCTCACAGTATGACAAAAGAGCTTCCATAAAAAAAGCTTGAAGTTGCTGGACACTAATGCAATAGCACCAAGGGTGATCCTTTAAGTGGCAGTAGGGGAGCAGCCACACCAAGAATTTGGTGTGGAAACATCAATCAATTAAAAAAAAAAGGGCAACAAGAAATAAGTAGCCTATATATTAAACAATAAGAGGACGAAGAGAGAGAGATATATATATAAGAGATGATGACAACAAGGAGGATTAAAGAGAAGAAGGATGGTTATAAAAACAAAACAAAATGGAGATTAAACAAAGAAAAAGAAAATGACGACAACTACAAAGAAAGAAATAAGTGAATTGATTGAAGATGAGGCTACAGATTAGAGAAAAAAAAAGTGGCTTTAAAGAATTGTGACAAAGAGAGAAACAACAAGAATCCTCTTGATCTTTTCCTAATTCTATGTTCTTTATTTTCTTGATGGACCATAGATTTTAGATTATTTGTTAGGTTTGATTCAAGGATGTTGTTTGGCAAGATTTTTTCATCTTCTAGAGGTATTGTAAATCTTGAGTGATGCTTTGATCTATTCAAAATAATTATTAACTTGTAGTTATCACTTGTAATTAGCTAAGAGTTTATCTTTAAGTTGTATATATCTTTACATTCTAAGTCTGGCTATATATAGCCAATTAATTATCATGTAAAGTTAAGTTGGTCAATATGAGAATCAGACTCTCACAATCACTTCCCTTCTCTCTTTGTTCTCAACATGGTATCAGAGCATTAATCTCTTCCAGCTGCAAACCATCGTTTTTTTTCTAAATCTCCTCAACTCAAATCGTGATGTCAGAAGATGAAAATTTTGTGTTGAATTTTGGATCGAAATCTCACCATTCTTTCCAGGGTGCAGATCCATCGAGTCCTTACTTCCTTCATCACTCTGATGGAGTCCTTAATTGTCCTCATTTCTCAGTTACTTACTGGAGAAAACTATGCCTCCTGGAGTAGAGTGATGATGATTGGATTGTCCATCAAGAACCAGTCAGGTTTCATTGATGGCACGCTTACAAAGCCTTAAGGTACTGATCCTGAACAACTTAATTCATGGATTAGGAACAATATCACTGTTATTTTGTGGATCCTTAATTTTGTATCTAAAAAGACCTCAGTTAGCATTATTTTTTGCTAAAACTACTCATGAAATTTGGGTTGATCTTAGAGATAGACTTTAGCAAAAGAATGGCCTGCAAATTTTCCAACTTTGGTAAGAACTAATGAACCTTACTCAGGGTCAAGATTCCATTACCTGCTATTTTACAACGCTCAAAACCATATAGGAAGAGCTGAGTAATTATAAGCTCGCTTGTTCATGTAGCAAATGCTCTTATGGAGCTGTTAAAGAGCTTAGTGCGGACTATCAAATGGAATATATAATGTCTTTTCTTATGGGATTGAATGATTCTTTTTCTCAAGTCAGGGGTTAGATTTTGTTGATAGATCTTCTCCCTCATATCAATAGGGTTTTCTCATTGATTTCCCAATAAGAACACCAAAGAAAAATTGGTGTTCAAGAAAATGGCGACACTGATATAGTTAACTCAACCATGGCATTTGCTGCCAAAGCAAGTAGGTCTGAGAAACTTGCAAAACCTACTGATGGAGCTGGACACAAAGGACAAAAGAAAGAAAAACTATATTATACATACTGCAAGTTTCAAGGTCACACAATAGATAAGTGCTTTAAGTTGCATGGATATCCTCTTAGTTATAAACCAAAGTTTCGTGACAACATGCCTCCCTTGAAAAATGCGAATTCAGTGAACCACGTGTCAGCATCTAATCAGAACCCAGCTTCAAGTGTGACCAACAACGTCTTCCCAGATCTTGACCTTGCTCAGTATCAACAACTAATGTGAATGCTGTCTACAAACTTAGCTTCTCATCACATCACTAAGGATTATCAAGCCAATAATGCAGCATCATTCACAATAGGTATTTGCTTCTTTATTATTGTCAATGAAAATTTTTCTTCTTCTCAACAATGGATCATTGATTCTGGAGCAACACGACATATTTGCTCCATTGCATCTATTTTTTTGTGTCTATGAAACGAATTGAAAATTGCACAATAACCTTGCCAAATCATACAAGAATTCCAGTAACCTTTGGCGGTGATGTTTGACTCAGTCCTTCCTTGGTACTCTAGGATGTGTTGTTTGTGCCTGAATTCAAGTTCAATCTACTATCTGTTAGTGCTCTTACTCCTGAAACAACCCTTACCATCAGTTTTCTCTTTGATAATTTTTTCATTCAGGAGCCCAGTAGCCAGAAGATAATTGGCAAAGGTAGAAAGGTTAAAGATCTCTATGTTCTCCATGTTGATGATTTAAAGTTTACACCATCACCTATTTTTGTTAATGTTGTGTCTACCCATATTTGGTACAATGGACTAGGTCACCTTTCTTTCAAAAGACTAAGTAGTTTGCAATCCCATTTGTCTTGAGATGTTTCAGAACTTAATAAGGAATCACCTTGCTATGTTTGCCCATTGGCTAAACAAAGAAGATGTCATTTGAATCACATAATCACTTGTCTCGATCTATTTTTTATTTAAGCCATTGTGAAATATGGGGGCCCTATCATGTTTCTTCTCACAATGGTTTTAGATATTTTTTAACTTTAGTGGGTGATTGTTCTGGTTTTACATGGTTGTATCTCCTCAAACACAAGTATGATGTGATTTCCATCATCCCAAAATTTTTCAAAATGGTGGAAACTCAATTCAATGCCAAGATAAAAAATTTTTATTTTGATAATGCCCCAGAGTTGGCTTTCCATGATTTATTCAGTTCATTGGGGGTAATCCACTAGTTCTCATGTGTTGAACGGCCACAACAAAACTTCGTCGTAGAAAGAAAACACCTACGCCTACTGAATGTTGCTCGAGCCCTCTACTTTTTATCTCAGGTTCCTCTTCAATTCTAGTCTAATTGTGTACTCAGTGCTATATATCTAATCAACCATACTCCATCACCACTTTGGCGTAACCATACTCCTTATGAAGTCCTACATGGAACAAGTGCAGATTATTCACATTTTTTAGTCTTTGACTGCCCGGCCTTTGCTTCTACCCTCACGATGATGAGGACCAAGTTTGATCCATGATCTTGACTTTGTGTAGTCATTGGATACCCACCAGGAATTAAGGGATACCATTTATATGATGTTGCCGTAAAACAAATCTTTGTTTCTCGAGATGTCATGTTTCAAGAAGAGATTTTCCCTTTCCACATGATTACCCCTTCGGATGGATTAGTTGATTCCTTTTTGGATTTTTTTCTACCTATCTCACACGAGGTCCATGACTCCATGCACTATACTAATACATCATCTTCGCACCAACATGGGAGACTTATTTGCACTAAGATCACTTCAGCTTCACCTGCTACTAGTCCCAGCTCAAATGAGAACCATGCACATACTTCGAATCTAAGACGGTCCTCACAGATTCTCAAACCTTCATCCTACCTTCAAGATTATCATTGTAACCTCAACTCCCACTTGGCTTTCTTTTCCACTTGCTCAATGCCATACCCTCTCCAAAAGGTACTATCCTATCAATCTCTATCCATTCCATATAAGAATTTTGTAATGCAAGTTTCTTCTCATTTTGAACCTTAGTTTTATTGTGGTGAAACAAGGCCCTACTGCCCTGATTTGCTAACACAGGCAGGCTCTTAGGGAACTATGATCCCATTTAGATTACAATTAGCTAGTTATTACTCGTGAAGTATTTTAAATCATTACGTGCAACTAGTTACTTAGCCTACCCTTCATAAAAAATATGCATGCATCATCCTGGCTATGTGATAACAATAAATTAAAACAACATTGAAAATAGTGCCATGGAAATTAATAAAAATACAATTCAAAGCAAGCCAAGACATAAAAAAACTTTAGTTACTTTAACTTCAAGTAACAGTTATGTGCATACTTCACAAACTTATATGCACCCAAATGTAACCCTAGTGTTATACACACCAATGGACACTAGTCGAGGCAATATCTTTGTATGAAAATGCCATACACATAGAGCAAACAACATATATCTACTAAGATCTACCCTTAGCTCTTCACCCAAGCAAGCTAGCTTCAAGTGATGAGCCACGCTTTCCGTGTACTCACTTTGCCTCAAATTGTAACGCAAACACTTTGGTCAGTACTAGCTTATACTACAAGTGGCTTTAAAACATACAATTTTCCCCACTTAGAAAGTACCTTCAAACCAACAAAATTTAGCCTTAGCAATTGTGCCTTACCAACTGATAATTCCGACTAGCCCGTTTAATACCTTCACAGCACTTAAGGGGTGAGTATTCTATAGTACTTAATAAAGGATTTGGTACTTGCAGGGGGAAACAAATGCAAACATGCAATGCATAACAAACATATATTTATATAAATAATAAATAGAACAAAACAAGCAATCAAACAACACAACCGGAAAAGCACAAGCAGTTAATAAACAACAACGATAATGCAATGTAACGTATGGATGGATGAGTGAATGCACATGTTTATGCACTTAGGACTTCCCCACATCCTGAAGGTGTTCTCAACTACCGTGAGCTCATACAGCTGGGGTACTTGGATACTGGCCCTCGTATCCAATGTTAGCACTTGATTAAACCCCATGAAGTCCTCCTTACGGATGCTTTAAGTAAGCCGTCACTTACTTGACCTTGCCTGCCTTTTAGGGACTACTTAGAGTAAATCATCATTTACTCACCTCTTACCCATAACATCCCCTTACTTGTTATTTTAGGTAATTGGACTTAGTGGCCAAACTTTGCCAAGTCCCATTGAACTCGACTCGGGCAACTTAGTGGATTCGCTTACCGAGCCCATTAACTTGGTTGGGACCTCTTGGGCACTGCCAATGCCTGGACACACTTGGCCTCTACCGTTGGGTCATCAAGGGTCCCAGACCCTTGTTGGGTCCCTCTCCAAAGCGAAAGGTTCACGGCCTCACTCCTTGGCCACTAGAGGACTCATACAACACTAAGGTCCCTCCTTAGTACCCTATTGGTGACTTAAGGTACCTCACCTATCTACTTTTCCTTAGCCCTTTTAACCACTGACATGTTACCCACTTATCGATGCAAACTTAAATCTTAAGGGCACTTTTTAGTCATGTTAGGATGGCACCTGAGCCTTAGGAATTGATTTGGGATACTTAGAAACAAGGTTGGTGCAATTTAGGGACAATGCTATAGGATTGTTGTGGTGTGATAAAATTTTGATTTGACAGAAGCTGTTAGAAATGATGTGATGGTAGTGAAAAACTTGGTGTGATAGCATTACACAATTTAGGTAGCCTTTTCTTCCTTTTGAGCTTGATATGATCGCATCAAAATAATCAGTGCGCCTGCATTAACCCTAAAAACTACTTTTCTTCGCCTCTTTCTAAGCCAATCTTGCTGCAAACCTTACCCAAACCAGTTCTAATCACTTTTGGGCTCATTCCAACTCTCTACCAAGTGTTCTAAAACTAATTATACATCATTTAACTAATTCATAACATAAATTCATTACCTCAAATGAAGATTTTCCCAAATCAAGCAACTTTTCACTCCAAGCCTCATTGGAGTTCCTTCCAGTTCCAAGGTTGAATTCAGCCAAATTGAACAACAATGGCACAAAATTAAGACCACTTCTAACCATTTAACAAGCTTAGAACTAACCCACAAGGATCAAAGATGCTTACCTTAGGATTTGAACCAAAAACTTGCAAGAATAACTTTAAATGCACCAAATACACCATAAATGAGCTAAGGGCTTGTTGGGATGGCTTTGTGACCTTCAATTTTTATGGAATTTTGGGTAGATTAGGAGGTTTGGCAAGGAGGAGCCATGGAGAAAGGAGAGATATAAAAATGGTGGATGGAGGAGATGATGAATAGTTCCATCTCCTTAAATTGTAAAGCCAACCACTCCAACTTAGCCAAATTCTCTTCCACATGTCACTTTGGCCCTCAAACTTAGCTTTGAATCACTTAGGCCACTTAAACTTGTACTACAAAATCACTCCTTGGTCCTATTGAAAGCTTTTTCTTACCCAAACACTTTGCCTTTAAGTCACCTAAGCCATTATGAGACATAATAGCTCAATTTCTCACTTTACAATTAATTGTCACTTTTGGTTCAAATGGCTAGTAACACTTATGGTCTTAACTTATTTAGCTCAAAACACTGGCATGAACCTAATTTCACCAAAATTATGGTCATACCACTGACTTGGGCAAAAATTACCATTTTGCCCTTTTTACCCTTTAGGTGCCAATTAACACTTTGGAACCCTTATGGAGCTTACTTTAGTTGCTTGGCTTGTTTAATAAAACTTATTTGAGGAAAATAACTTTGGATTTACTTACCTTGGCATCCAACTAGGAGAAATACTTGGAAAGCCTTTACATTCTCCTCACCTTAAGAAATTTGGTTCTCCAAATTTCGTTTCTTAACTGAGCACCACACTTGGGTGATAATTCTTTGACATCCTGCTTAGTTTTCTTACTCATGGTCTTTTCCATACTATGTTTGCCTATATCTTCTTAACCACAAGCTCATTTCATGTCCTTAGCTTCTTGACTTGTCAGTCAAAAAACTTGTTAAGGTACTCTTTTGAAGACCTCCCTTTGGAGACATTACTTCTTGGGTTGTCGTTTTGCCTTGATTCACAAGGCACATCCTTATACTCCCAATTTTCAGTTAAACCTATGTAACTTGGAGCTATCTTGTTCCCTTTCGGGCATTCTCCCCCTTGGCGTACTTTTAGGAGTGCTTAGTCTCCTACATGAAGTTCTTACCCTTGGTGGGACTTATCATAATCTTATACCTCACTTGGACTTTCAAGCCTCACTTTGGTGTTTCATGGTCACCACCACCTTAATTCTCTTGGCACAATTCAACTTGGCAACATTTGCACCCATCTTAGGTATTTAAGCCACCTTGGTTACATTATAATTTTATTGTCACATAGTGCCCTTTAGTACTCAGGACACTCTTTTAACTTGGCAACTCTTACGCTTGACTTAGGCACTCAAGCCAATTATTAGGTGCACCCTTAAATCTTGTTGCCCCTTAATGCCATAGGCACATACTTTCCACGATAATTTATCCTCGGCATCACTGCCTTTTAGCGCATTGCGTATGGCATCATTTTTTTTTTGAGACTTACCCTTAGCTTTCTTAAGTAGCTATTTCACACTTACTACCTTAGGGTTCCTTAGCCATTGTAGGCACTCATAAGCTTGACACCCTTGTTATGGTATAGGTTCCTTAGTCTACATAAACTTATTGTATTTTGGGTGTTCTTGGGTGTACCATATACTACCCAATTCTTCAAAACTTGACTCCTCTAGGTAATCATTTAACATGCTTAGGCCCTTGACTACTCTTTAGTCACTTAGTCACTTCTTGGCCCTTAATTCTTAAGACACTCATAACATACTCCATAATTCTTTATTACCTAGAAGTCATTCCTTAATTAGCTTGGCCTCCTTTAGCAGTAGGGTATTTTGAGCCATAGTAGCCTTTTCTTAGGTATCTTGAAACCAATTTTTAATGCCATTAATCAACTTGCTTAAGTGCTTTAAATAACCTACACTGCCCAACACGTCATTACCGTGACCTTAGGCCTTAGCTTAATTACTAAGCCACCTTGGTGTATACTTGGCATTGAGTTCTCTTAGCATCCATGAGCCTTCTTAACTTTTCTTAGGAAGCCTTAAAAATTTTGGTGTTTAACCCTTCATGGTCCCCTCTTAGCTCCTACACTTGGGTACACTTTGTGTTCCACAACTCATGCCACACCCTTGGCCTTAGAAAATTTGGTTCACATTGTTTTAACTTAGCACTCAACAATTGGGGCCTTCATACTTATCTTGGTTTCTCATGGAATCCATAGGGTCTTTCTTAACACCCTAACCCCATCAGGTTAACACAATTCGAGTGCCACGCATGAGTGTTCTTAACATACTCTTATACTTGAATGAGACTTACTGACCTTATGCTTTCTTTGGGACCACTTTGGTGCCTACATCTTACGTCTTGACAATTGGGCATATCTTTAGGTCTTTATCTCAATAGCCCATTCTTGTGCACTAACCACCATAATTGTTTAGTGTGATTTACACACTCATAGCCCATAGTGTACACACCCTTAGGCTTACCTAAGGCTTACAACCTCTTTATGCCCAGGGAAGTCTTACTTGGCACCTCTTTGGCCAATATTTTACTTAAGCACATGAAGTCTCCTTGAATACTAAGATTTCCTAGAGCCTTTATTTTGACTCATTCTCATGGGTTCTTAGTGATTCAAGGCTATCATTCTGCAACTCAACTTTTGGGACTCTCTGGGTAATTGCAACTACGTTAGCTTCAACAATATTACCTCAAGGTTTTAGTTCTTTTCTTGGCCACTTACTTGCTCAAGAGTCTTTTTCAGTCATCAGCTAATCACACTTAGACTCTTAAACTACTTAGGTAACTTCATAGGCCTACGATAATAAGAATCCCATTTTCTTCTTAGGCTTAGCATGGTCATTTAATTTTTCAGTGAACCTCAGCTTTCATTTGCCTTGAACCCACTAATGAGGATATTACCTCTACTCACACATAGCTCCATCTTGAGCTTTCTATATTTAAGACCTTAACTCGACATTTACCCCATCTATACTTTTATCGTTTCTCTCTTATTTATCCAGGACCTTTCGATAGTGGAGTATACTTTAGACCTTAGAGTCCTCTTTCTTATGAACCTTTAGGTTAACTTAGGTCCGTACTCTTAGCTTGTTGGTTTAAAGCTTTATTAGATCCTTCAAATCCAGAAATAGCCCCATTTTCTAAATTGATTGAACTCCTAAACATTTGAGAGCACTGCCCAACTCACTTTCACTCTTAATGAGTAACCTTAGGTCAACTCAGACCATAACAAAAATACTAGGCATAAGTCTATGACTTGGAGTTCATTCGGTCTCCATGGGTGTTCTCATCATCTATAGGTCCCAGTTTTTTAAAATTGTTTGGGAAGACTCCTTTTTAACTTAGTTTGGTTGTCCTTAAAGCCACCTGGCTAATGGTGCTTCCATGCTCCCCCCTTACACTCCCATTATGGGTTCTAATTTCTTAAGGATCCAAATATTACCCTTTTGGTCTTTAAGGCTCAGGTTAATTCTTGAACCTTGACCAACTTACCAAAATCAACAGACTCCCCTGCTTAAGGAATTGTACCTTTATAGAGAACTTTACAGTTTTAAGATATGTGGGTTATGGTTCTTAACCTTCACTTAACTAACTTCTCACAATTACCATGAGTCCTTAGGGTTACACTTCCTTTTCATCACTCATAACTTTAGGTTCCTAAAGTTAACTCTTGGCTTTTTAAGCCCTCTTACCGTACTTACGGGTGTTTGGAGAATTCAATCTTGCCTGACTTTGTAACCTTTAGTAACTTGTGTGCAACACTTCTTAGAGTCTGACTGGTCATAACTATCATAGAGGGGTTCTTCCTTAAATTGTCCTTATAGTGCATAAAATATTCCTTGCACTATAGGTACAAGTCTGATGAACTTAGGGCTCAATTTATGGCATGACTTACCAACCCTTCCATGCAAGTCACCCTTACTCTTTGGATACTTCCAAGGGTCACTTATGATTGGCATGGTTAAGTAAGCTCTTATGCCTCATAATAGATCCCTTTCGTAAGCATTTCTGCACCAAGCAATATACCACAACCACATATCACTACATACCTACTGCCCTTAAGCTTCTAAGTGAAACCTTAACCACTCTAAGGGTCTAATCAAAACTTACCCCTTTTTGGGCTCTTATTGGTTCACATGCCCGCACTTCTTTCCCAATCCTACCTTTCTAGTTAGGTTAGTCATAACCACATACATAGTTTTTTAAACAATAAAAACTACCTACTACTATGCTGTAAACTTAAAGGTACCTTTTTTTTTTGTCGGCTCTTTGACCAATCAATTGGTCTGAATAAGTCTTCTTGGTTGCCTTTGAGAACTAGCGGCACTTTCCCAGTGATTGAGGCATTCTTAACCTTAGCCTTGTTTAGGCCT
This sequence comes from Aquilaria agallochum, assembly GCA_000696445.1. NCBI lineage: Eukaryota > Viridiplantae > Streptophyta > Magnoliopsida > Malvales > Thymelaeaceae > Aquilaria > Aquilaria agallochum. The sequence continues at coordinate 21,550 of KK901687.1, forward strand.
TGACCTCGAGCATATTCATGCCCTTAATCCTTTACCTTCTTAGTTTCCAAACACCTAGCACATAACCCCCTTTTTTTGATTTATGTTGCTCTTCCTTAGTTCTCCCTTCGGTTCCATGGACTCCAGATTAAATGGTCCTTGCCAAGCTCTTGCTTCAGGCTTCAACTTACCTTGGGGTGGAGATGTTGTTCTCTTGGTCCAGTTACACATATGGTCCTAGTACAGCTTAGCCCTTACCCCATGGCCTAGCGCTCTCTTAGTGTACATGTCGCCCTTGCCCTTGGCTAATGATGGTTAACTTGGCCTCGGTGCACCATTTGTGACTTAGTGCCCCTTGGCCCTTACCCTTAGGCTCTTCAACTACTTGTCGAATTCTGTCCTTATCCACATAACTGTAGAAATTTCCTTGACCTTGGTCTTGCCTTTAGGGTGAGGATTCCTCTTTTGGTCTCAATGTATTAGTAGGCCTTAGCATACTTTGACCTTTACCCATTAGGCATTAGCCATGATTTTTCATTCTTCGAAGGGTGAGCACACTTCTTGGGAAGCTCACACCATAGTGCTACTGGGACTGTACAACAAAATTGCCACCTTCCTTACGGCTAACACCATAAGGCCACTTGGGCCTTTGCTCTGTCCTTTTCCTCAATGCCAAAATCCTACCGGGTTCTTGTTGGTATACTTGCAACCAAAGCCAGATGACAACTCTAGGAAAACTTATAAGTAGTACTAACCACAGTCAGCACAAGGACATACTTGGATCTTAGTCACTTATTACCTCTACAAGGACCATTAACCAACTCTGATACGAACTATGATAGAGCAGGGCCCTAGTGCCCTAATTTGCTAACATTGGTAGGCTCTTAGGGAACTATGATCCCACTTAGGTTACAATTGGCAAGTTATTACTCGTGAAGTATCTCAAATCATAACGTGCAGTTAGTTACTTAGCCTACCCTGTATAGAAAATATGCATGCATCATCCTGGCCATGTGATAACAATAATTAAAACAACATTGAAAATAGTGCCACGATAGTTAACAAAAATACAATTCAAAACAAGCCAAAATGTAAAACAACTTTAGTTGCTTTAACTTCAAGTAATAACTATGTCCATACTTCTTAAACTTATGTACACCTAAATGTAACCTTAGTGTTATACACACTAATGAACACTAGTAGAGGCAATCTCTTTGTTTGAAAATACCATACATATAAATAAAAAAACATAAATCTATAAAGATCCATCCTTAGCTCTTCACCCAAGAAAGCTAGCTTCTAGTGATGAGCCACACTTTTCTCGTACTCACTTAGCCTCAAATTGTAATGCAAACACTTTGGTCAGTACTAGCTTATACTACAAGTGGCTTAAAAACATAAGATTTTCCCCACTTAGAGAGTACTTTCAAACCAATAAAACTTAGCTTTAACAACTGCCCTTTACCAACTGTTAAGGCCAACTGGCCCATTTAATACCCACACAACACTTAAGGGGTGAGTACTCTAAAGTACTCAATAAGGGATTTGGCACCTGCAGGGGGAAACAAGTGCAAGCATGCAAATTGTGACAAACATATATTTATATAAATAAAAAATAGAACAAAACAAGCTATCAAATAATGCAAAAAACAATAAGCACAACAATTAATAAACGATAACAATAATGCATTTGTAATGTATGGACGGAGGAGTGAACGCACATGTTTATGCACTTAGGACTCCCTTACACTAGAAGGTGTTCTTAACTATTGTGCGCTCATATGGCTGTGGTACTTGGATACTGGTCCTCCTATCTGATACTAACACTTGATTAAACCCCATGTAGTGCTCCTCATGGGCGTTGTAAGTAAGCTATCGGTTAGTTGACCTTGCCCGCCTTTTACAGGTTACTTAGAGTAAATCATCATTTGATCCCCTCTCACTCATAACTTTCCCCTACTTGTTATGCCGGGTAATTGAATGTAGGGACCAAACTTAGCCAAGTCCTTTTGAACTTGATTTGGGGAACTTAGTGGATTCACTTACCGAGCTAATTGACTCGATTGGGACCTCTTGGGCACTGCTCAATGCCCGGAGGCACTTGGCCTCTATCCTTGGGTCATCAAGCATCCTGGACTCTTCTCGGGTCCTTTTCCAATGCCATAGGTTCACGACCTTAACCCTTGGCCATTAAAGGATTCATACAATACTAGGTCTCTACTTAGTACCCTATTTGTGACTTAAGGTACCTCACCAATCCAATTTTCCTTAGCCCTCTTAACCACCCACTTATTACCCATTTATTAATGTACACTTAAATCTTAGGAGCACTTTTGAGCTATGTTAGGATGCCACCTAAGTCTTAGAAATTGATTTGGGGCACTTAGAAACATGGTTGGCACAATTCAGGCACAATGCTGTAACATTGCATATTGTGGTACGATAGCATTGTGATTTTATAGAAGCTGCTAGAAATGATGAGATAACACTAGAAAACTTGGTGCAATAGCATTACACATTTTAGGTAGCCTCTTCTTCCTCTTGAGCTTGATGTGATCGCATCAAAATAATCAATGTGACCGCATTAACTGCTAGAGCTACTTTTCTTTGCCCATTTCTTGGCCAATCTTGCTCCAAACTTTACTCAAACCAGTTCCAATCATTTTTGGCCCATTCCAACTCTCCCCCAAGTTTTCTAACACTACTTATGAATCATTTAATCATGCCATAACATAAATCCCTTACCTTAAATGAAGTTTTTCCAAAATCAAGCAGCTATTCACTTCAAGCTCCAATGGAGTTCCTTTGAGTTTGAAGCTTGAATTCAACCAAATCAGACACCAAGGGCATGAAATTAAGATTATTTCTTTCCATTTAACAAGCTTAGAACTAACCCACATGGATAAAAAAAGCTTACCTTAGGGTTTAAAGCAAAAACTTTCAAGAATAACTTCAAATGCATCACATACACAAAAAATAAGCTAAGGGTTTGTTGGGATGACTTTGGGACCTTCAATTTTCATGGAATTTTGGGCAGATTAGGAGGTTTGATGAGTAGGAGCCTTGGAGAAAGGAAAGATACGAAAATGGTGGATGGAGAAGATGATTAATAGTTCCATCTCCTCTAATTATAAAGCCAACCACTCTAACTTAGCCCGATTATCTTCCACTTGTCACTTTGGCTCTCAAATTTAGCTTTGAATCACTTAGGACACTTAAAATCTTCCAACACCATCACTCCTTGGTCCTATTGAAAGCTTTTCTTACCTAAACACTTTGCCCTTAAGCCATTTAAGCCATTTAAGCCATTGTGAGACATAATCGCTCCATTTTTCACTTAGTGTATTTTTCAGCCTTAACTTTCACTTTTGCTTCAAATGGCTAGAAATACTTATGGTCTTAACTTATTGAGCTCAAAACACTTGCATGAACCTAATTTTACCAAAATTACAGTCATGCTACTGATTTGGGCTAAAATACCATTTTACCCTTTTTGCCCTTTAGGTGCCAACTAACATTTGGGAACCTTTATGGAGCTTACTTTAGTTGCTTGGCTTATTTAATAAAACTTATTTAAGGAAAATAACATGGGATTTACTTAACTTGGCATCCAAAGTAGGGGAAGTACTTATAGAGCCTTTACATTTATTACCAAGTAGTCAAGTATCCCAAATGGCTAAAGCCATGCAAAATGAATTACAAGCCATGGAAACAAATCACACATGGTTTGTCACAACATTACCTCCAAGAAAACATTCCATTAGCTGCAGGTTGATCTATAAGATCAAATAGAACTCAAATGGTACTATACAGAGGCATAAGGCAAGATTGGTTGCCAAAGGTTACACGCAACAAGAAGGTCTTGATTTTTTTGACACTTTTTCCCTTGTTGCCAAGCTGGCTACTGTGAAAGTTCTTCTTGTTGTTGCTGCTCACAAATAGTGTCATCTCTCCCAGCTTGATGTGAACAATGCCTTCCTTAATGGCGATCTCTTTGAAAAAGCATATATGGATTTACGTCTTCGATACAGTATGACATACGCTGCCCGTTAGGGGGAGACACAAGTTTGCCAACTCCGCAAGTTGATATGGCCTTAAACATGCTTCACATCATTGGTATTCAAAATTTTCTCACTCTCTTATTTATTTCAGCTTCATTCTGTCCAAGAATGACTATTCATTTTTTACTAAGGGCATAAGTTCTTCATTTTCTTTTCTCCTCATGTACATTGATGATATCACCATCACATGCCCTAATTTGGATGCTATTGAATCTTTCAAAACTTTCCTCCATTCCCAATTCAAACTTAAGAATGTTAAAACTTTAAAATACTTTCTTGGTCTTAAGCTAGCTTGTTTAGCTAAGGGCATTGTTCTATCTTAGCAACACTACACATTATACCTCCTCAAGGACACAGGTTATCTTGCACACAAGCCCACGCCAGTCCCTATGAATCCTAAAGCTCAACTCACTGCAACTAATGGTGATCTCTTGGTAGATGCTTCTGTGTATCGATGCTTGGTAGGGTGACTTATATATCTCAGTTTGTGTCAGCCTAACATCATGTTTGCTGTACAAAAGTTAAGCCAATTCATATCTCAGCCACATGTTCCATATTTCTAGGCAGCTCATCATTTGCTCCAATATTTGAAGAATAATCCAGGCCAAGGTTTTTCTTTCCATCAAGCCAAAAGTCAATACAAGCCTTTCCTGCCGCCTCTATGCCACTTCAACTTAAAGCCTTTTCAGACTCTAATCGGGGAGCATGTCTTGACTCTCGAAGATCAATGATATGTTTTTGTATAGTTCTTGTATGCTCTTTGGTTTCTTGGAAGGCTAAAAGACAAACCACTATTTTTCGTTCATCTACTGAAGTGGAATATCGAGCAATGGCCGCCACTGTTAGTGAACTTGTTTGGCATTGCCAGCTTCTCCATGATTTTTATATTCACATATCTTCTCACACTCTTCTATTTTATGATAACAAGGCTGCCATTCACATTGCTTCGAATCCCACCTTGTATGAAAGGACAGAGCACATAGAGATTGATTGCCATTTTTTTTAGAGAAGGTTACTCAAGGTTTTATCAAATTGCTTCCAATATGGTCATAATACCAATTAGCTAACACATTTACCAAACCTTTGCATGCCTCTCTTTTATTTCCTTTGCCATCCAAGATGTCCTTGAAAGACATCTATAGTCCATCTTGAAATGGAGTATTAGAGATAACTATTAACTTGTAGTTATCACATGTAATTAGCTAAGAGTTTATCTTTAAGTTGTGTATATCTATATGTTCTACGTCTAGCTATATATAGCTGACTAATTATCATGTAAAGTTAAGTTGGTCAATATGAGAATCAGACTCTCATGATCACTTCCTTTCTCTCTTTGGTCTCAACATGATCATTATTTTCTTAAACCTTAGACTGTTTATTGAATTTATTGTTTGGTTCGCTCTTATGCTTAATTGATGAGACTTTTAGCCAAGAGTTGACTTTTTGATGCAAATTATTCTTTAGGAGAAGGGATTTATGTTAGAAGAAAGAGACAAACTAGGTTAGAATGAGTTGTGGAACAGTAGCCCCAAGTCTCTAAGAGATGAAAAGACCATATGGAACTTAAGATCCTTTGATTTTAGGTGGATAAGGAATTGTCCATCAATGCTAGATGGAGAATGAGGCTTAAGCGGGATTACTGAGGCAAGCTTAGAAGTAAAAAAGATTGGAGGAGTGTGGATCAGGTCTCATCTACTTTTTTCTTTATCACCTTCTTGGATAATTCGTAGGCTATAGATTTATGAAAGGTTTTCCAATGATATGATGTGGTTATGGAAATCTTAATCTAACAAATAAAAATGAAAGAGGGTTAGAGGCTTGCCTTTGACAAATTATGAAAAATAAAAGTTTTAGTTGTATTGGGTAATAAGCTTGGCTAGATTTGGATAGGCTCTTATAGGATCAGAGTAAACTTGGCAATGTTTGCACGGAATAAGCCAAACACATATAGAGTTTGAACTTAACATCATAAGAATTTTCATAGAAAAAAAGAACTTCCAAAGGCTAAGGTAAGGAGAAGTTTTAAAGAGGTGTTAAAAAATGTGAATAAAAAAGATAACACTATACAACCACCCAAAACAGATAGCTAGGTAAGACTGGAATTCAAAACAAGTTAGCCATAATGGAAATGGCCTGAATGTTGTACAGTATGAAAAGTGAAAAGCATAGAAGCTCTAAAGGGCCTGCAACATATGTTTTTTGTTATGGTTGTATTGGCCCATGAAAAATTAGGCCGCTAAGAGGAAAAAAAAAGTCTTATTTGAGTCTGAATCTTGTAAAGAAATGAAAGGAAAATAGTGGTTTGTCAAAGTGTCAAAATGGGACATCCCCATGGAGAAATCAAAAAGAGAAACTTGGTTACACATGGACGGCATTCCATTTCATGCACGGAGTGATCAAGTTTTCACAACTGTTGCATTATTATGAGGAATAGTTTTAGTTGTTGACAAGGACACATATAAGAAGAAAAATCACAGGTTTGGAAAGGTGGTCATTTGAACAAGTTATCCTTCTCAAATCTCAAAAGTAGTATGAATTCAAGTTGAAGGTTCTGTATACAATGTTCAAGTTTTAAAAGATAGAGTGGTTGTTCCTTCTGATTACTGGTTTTACAATTCTTCAATCTCTATAGGAATTTGTTCATAGAGATTTGCCTTTAGCATTATGGACAAATAATAGTATTGACTTTGAGGCATCACCTTCTGTTGGAAAAGCTAGACGTTTGATGAACATTTGGGATGTAGATGTCTTCTACAAGGTTGATTCTTTCTATGGCCCTAGATTCTTAGGGCAAGTAAGTAGATAATGGATGTTGATGAACTAGTTTTGATCATTAATGTTTATGCTCCACAATTGCTAATTGAAAAGTGAGATTTATGAGAAAATTTATCTTAGTTGGTGAACCACTTTGATGAAGTATGGTGTAGTTTGAGGGACTTCAACTCAGTGTCCTCCCCAAGTGAACAAAAAGATTGTGCTAGTGACAATTTAGAAATAGCAGAATTCAAAAGGTTCATTTAAGGCGTCAACGTTGAGGATTTACCACTTAGGGGATGGAAACTTGGTACAATTTTAATGGGTGTAAAATGAGTAAGATTGAGAGAGTTTTAATCTCTGAAAGTTTTTAAGGTAGTTGGCCAAATCTTTCTCCGATTGATTTAAAAATATTGATTTCAGGTTACTATTCCATTTTGCTTATACAAATAAAGATGTATTTCAAACCTACACCTTTCAAGTTTTGTTATGCTTTGGTTAGAGCATGAAATTTTTTGAGATTTTGTGGACAAAGAATGGCAATGTTTTGATATTAAAGGCTTTATAAGTTTTGTCCTAAAATAAAAGCTCAAAAGATTGAAAGTGAGTCTCAAGACTTAGAATTGAGATGTATTTGGCAACATTGATTATAACCTTGAGAATTGCAGGCTAAGACTTGAAGATTTTGATAGGAGGGTAGAAACCGTAAGCTTAAGTTTGGAACATATTAGTGAGAAGCATCATTGTCAATGTCAACTTTGGGAACATTTGGAGAGGAAAGAGATCTATTTAAAAAAAAGTCAAAAGATAGATGGAGGGATAGAAACAATTTGTTCTTCCATAAGAGCTTAAACTAGAAGAAAAAGAAGCTTGCTATTAGTGGTTTTTCTACAGATGGAAAATGGATTAAAGACACTAAGGAGATTAAGAAAAAGGTGTATGAATTCCTTCAATCTAAATTCAAAGAAAGCATGAGGAACAGGCATTATTTCAGATCAAATAGGGTAAAAGGCTTAATATTTTGGATGGGGTTTTCTCCTCTGCTATTTTTCTTTTACTATTTTTGATGGGGTTTTCTTCTTTTCTATTTTTCTTCTGCTATTTTGGTTTCCCTTTTGCTATTTTGGTTGTCCTTGGTCAATTTTTTTCCATTTGCAACATGCTGACAGCAGCCTTAACATGTTGCATGATGGTTTTTCTCGATGGAGTCTCCATGATCATCATCCAGGGCTATCACTAGTGAGGTCAATTTTTTGAATATACTGCTTTCTCCCAATATAGGAGTATTAAAGGGTGCCAAGATGGAGGTTACCAAAGAGACTATTTCGCTGAACTTGCGAAAGTGCTTCTGGCCTAATGGCGTTATGGTTGCTTTTTCCTGTGATTAGGCACTGAAGAATGGGGGCCTCAAGGATGGTGATAAGAGGGTTGATGTCCTCAAAATTTTTGTTAACCAATTATGAGTACGGCTCTACTTCCCTCTCCATGCATTGATGGAGCAATTCTACAGTCATTACAAAGTGTTGCCTTTGCAGCTAACCCCAATCTCTTTTGTACATATCAATGGGTTCATTATTTGCTACAAGATGGCAAGAGTGACTGCTCTACTAGAAGTCTTCCTCCAGTTTTACAAGCTAGATTTGAAGAAGGATTCAATTTTCTTCCTTATAACCACTGTCAACCGGGAGAAAACAAGTCCTTTGGTTTTATGTCTTGCAAAGATTCATAGGCAGGTTTTAAGGATCATTTTTTCTTTACCTTAAGGGAGCCAGCATGGGGCTTCCCTTGCGAGTTTGCTGAAACTCCCTAACGGGCGTTAGTCCAGCAGTCACCATTATACATAGGCTTTAAGGGCCAGTGTGCATACTTTGAGTTGGTCACCTAGTTAGAATCAGTGATGGGAAATGACAATCTTGTTGCATTTGTCCTCCATCCACTATATGAATATTGGGCAAAAGTCACTCAGGTTGGTGGGGATCAGAACAGTTAACTTGAGTTATTTGGATATGTTGAGCCTATCCAACTACGCTCCAGATCAGAAGGGGAAGTTGGTGGATGATTTTGAGATCACTTTCCAAGCTTAACAAGGCCTCTTGGATACCAAGAGTTGTATTCCATGCAGACACTCAATCTTCCACAATTTTTGTGCATTTGATTGGTCATAAACTATTACTTCTTTTTGCATAAATGGCTAGTTAGGCAAAGGAGTTAATGAAGAGGCACAAGAGCATCACTGATGCCTTGGCTGATGTTCAAGAAATGCTAATGTTGCCAACTGAGGTGGCTCACTCTTTATGGGTGGCTAAGGAGCCTCCAAGGGCTCTATCTTGCAAATCAGAGCCCCTGGTGGTAGGATTATCTGAGCCTCCTCCAGAGGCTGAGTTGGTACATAAGAGGTCGTACTCTTTGGCTTTCAAGGAACTCGAGGCCACACAAATTGAGAATAATGATAGGCCTTTAATATATAACTTTTCTTTCCACGGTGATTGTTTGCAAAGGCTCTCCAAGCACTTCCCAAAGTTCAGATGCCAAGCTAAGCAAATCCCAAGTTATTTTCCTTAAATAATTTTTATTATGCAAGAAAGGAAAGCTAAGTAAGGTTAAGTTAGCTTCCAAAGTGTAATTGGCACCTAAATGGCAAAAAGGGTAAAATCATAATTTTGGCCCAATTCAGTTGCATGACCATAATTTCACTGAAATTAGGTTCATGCAAGTGTTTTGAGGTAATAAGTTAAGACCATAAGTGTTTCTGGTCGTTTGAACCAAAATTGAAAATTAAGTGTGAAAAATGTACAAAGTAAGAAATTTGGCTATTTATGTCTTATAATGGCTTGAGTGGCTTATGGGCAAAGTGTGTGGGTAAGAGAAACTTTTCTATGGGACTAGGAATGATGGTGTAGGAAAAGCTTTTAGCCTAAGTGAATCAAAGCTAAATTTGAGGGCCAAAGTGACAAGAGGAGCAAAATGGGCTAAGTGAGAGTAGTTGGTTATATAATTGGTAGTGTTAAGAATTATTCATCTTCTCCCTCATCAACCATTTTTATGGTTGCCTCTCCTTCATAGCTCTCCATCTTCAAAGCTCCCAATGTACCCAAAATTTCATGAAAATTAAGCATCCCGAAGCCATCCCAACAAGCTCTTAGCTAATCTTTCGTGTATTTGGTGCATTTAAAGTTGTTCTTGCAAGTTTTTTGTTCAATCCCCAAGGAAAGCATCTATAAAGCTTGTGGGTTAGTTCTAAGATTTCTAAATGGTTATAAATGGTCTTAATTTCATGCCCTTGGTGTCCAATTTAGTTGAATTCAAGCTTGGAACTCAAAGGAACTTCATTAAGCTCATGTGTGCTTGCTGCTTGCTTCTTTCTTTAAAGTTGATTTTAGGTAAGGGATTCAAGTTAATTCAGCTCAAATAATGCATAGAAATGTAGTATTAGAGGTTGGAATAAATTACAAACAAGACCCAAGTGAATTGGCTTTGGGGATTGAAAGATTGAGCAAGTTTCATGCAAGATAGCACGCAATCACACAATGTTAAAAGGGCACTAGTGACACGTTGCCGTGGTGACACATAATGGTGATGTATCTGGTGATGTGTCACCAACAACTTCCCAAAAAATCTGAGAACTGATACCCTTCGTGATGGTTTGCCAACGGCGTCACCAAGGCCCAAGTCCCTCAAGCTTGTGGCACTTAAGGATGTCTCAATCTCTTGGTTGACATCCCTAGGCTATTCTAAGATATTTTTTAGCTTGAGTTGGCTCTAGAACTCATTTCTAAGTTGGGAATTATACATTATTTAGGTGGTAGCTAAGTGTTGTAGTAAAGGTAGGGCAAGGAATGGTGGTTAAGGGGGTTAAAGTGCTAAAGTTGTTAATGGAGCACTAAGGGGATTAAGCTGGGTTTTAGATTCTTTGTTAGTCCAAGTGGGAGGTTTTAAACCTTCGGCCAATGAAGAGGAAACTTAAGAGGATCCCAACAAAACCTTGTGGTTAAGTAGGTAAGCCACTAAGGAACCCTAAGCTAAGCTTGAAGAGCTTGGTAAGTTAGACCATATAAGGTAGCTACCCTGCACAATAAGTGATGACATACTCTAAGGTGCCCGTAAGAGAACTTCATAGGGTTGGTTAAGTGCTAGCATAAGATATAAGGGCTAGTATCCAGGTACCCCAACTATAAGAGCTCATAGCAAGTCTAGCACCGATGGGTGTGAGGAAGTCCTAAGTGCATTTGTATGTGCATATTTCATGCATCCATCTATCCATCCATTAATGTTGTGCTTATTCTTATTGCTAGTTGTGTTGTTGGTTGCTTGTTTGTTTTGTATGCTATATATATGTGCTTGTTGTTCTTTGCATGCTTGCATTTGTTTCCCCCTATAGGTGCTGAATCCCTTATTGAGTACTTTCAATTACTCATCCCTTAAGCATTGTGTTGGTATTAAACAGGCTAGTCGGGCTTAACAGATGGTAAGGTGCAGCTATTAAGGAGTTGTATTGGTTTATATGTACTTTATAAGTAGGAAACTTCAAGTTTCTAAGCTATTTGTAGCATAACCTAGTATTGACCAAAATGTTTGCCTTACAGTTTGAGGCTTAGTGAGTACAAGAAAAGTGTGGCTCATCACTTGAAGCTAGCTTGCTTGGGTGAAGAGCTAAGGACGGATCTTAGAAGATATATGTTGCTTTTTCTATATGTATGGTATTTTTATACAAAGAGATTGCCTCTATTAGTGTTCATTGGTGTGTATAACACTATGGTTACATTTAGGTGCATATAAGATTAAGATGTATGCACATAGTTGTTACTTGAAGTTAAAGCAACTAAAGTTTTAGGTATTGGCTTGTTTTAAATTGTGTTTTCATTAATTGTCACGGTACTATTTTTGATGTTTTAATTTATTTGTTATTCTAAAGCTAGGATGACTCATGCATATTTTCTATGTAGGGTAGGCTAAGTAACTAGTTGCATGTAATGATTTAAGATACCTCCCGACTAATAACTAGCCAATTATAACCTAAGTGGGGTCATAGTTTCTTAAAAGCTTACCAGTGGTAGTAAATTCAAGGCCTTGGGACCTTGTTCCACCACAGTGTTGGTTCTGTTGTGATGCGGTTGGCATGGAGCCCGCATCTGATGTGGTCCGGTTAGGCGGAGCCAGCATCTCCACTATGTGCAGCGGTGTGGGCAGTAGGGGGTCCCGGAGGTGCGAAAGGAAGGCGTCCAGGGTGGATCACCTTAGAGGATGGCCGGCAGCTTCTTGGTCCCGTGGTAGGTGAGGATGAGAGGTACCTCCGGTGCGGGGGAGAGCCCGGAACAGTGGTTCCTCAGGGAGACCTGGCTGAAACACTCAGAAAACAAGGGTTAGGAGGCCCCCGGAGTGATTTTCCGGGGGGGAACCTCCGACGCCCAAGTCAGTGCTTAAAGAGAGAGAGAATGGCGTAGTAATAAGCACAAGAGGCACTTTCCTGGTGGAGATCCTTCTGAGGACTAGAGGGAAGAGTATTCAGGCGGAGAGAGGAGAGCATCCTTTGTTTTCCAGCCTTTCTGTCCTTTTTTCTCTCCAGAAGAGAGCCCAGCCCCATTTTTCTGTGATCATTTTCCTTGTATAAAAGAAGGGGGTGACCCCTTTGGATTATGACATGTGTTCGACACGTGTATGGTCGGATGGTGTACTTTGGGGCGTGGAGGACTCTAGCCACCTGTAGGCTCCTCAAGCCGCGAGCTGTAGCTCTTTGTGACAGGACATCAGACTGCGACGGCGTGCCAGAGCATGCCTGAAGGTGGCGTATCAGAGCGTGCCTGAAGGTGGCATATCAGAGCGTGTCTGAAGGTGGCGTGTTGGAGACATAAGTGACCGGAGTGTCAGAGACTCCTTAATTGCTCCGGCCTACAAGCGAGGTCCCTCTGGTCGATGTTTTACTTCAGGATGAGGGGCCTTCTCCCGGAGTCAGGCTGGTACTTCAGCAATTCCATCTTCGGGACGCTTTTTCCCGCGGAGGGTGGTCGGTCCTTCTCCCCCGAAGCTGGTTTGGTCACCGTCCCTAAGGAGGCGATACGCTAGTTCCCGAAGCTGGTTTTGGCGAGCTACCGAAGTCGTATGCCCCAGGTGTATGACTTCCTTTACTCTGGAGTCCTTTCCGAGGTCGCAGACCTTAACTGTCTGGCTCCCTCTTTCCCGTGGTCGGTAGGTGGTCAGGGTGATAGTACTTTGGCTATCATGTTGACTTGATGTCATTCTGTGCTAATTATAGGCCTTTTCATCTAGCCCCTCTCCCAGAATGTTCGAGGACCCCCGATTCTCCTTTTGTGGATCCAAAAGCACTGGTAAAGTTCCATAAGTAGAAGGCAACTAGGGAGGCAGCACCAAAGGAGAAGGCAGCTAGCTCTTCTCTTCCTCTTCCTCCCACTAAGATTCCAACTTACCTAATCCATGAATGTGGTTAAGCCTAGAAGCATAGCTTGGCACAAAAGGAGATTGCGCTAAACCATGTTTTTGACCTTTAATAGGTAATGTGTATTAGAGAATTGATCGTTAAGGATTTGACAGAAATTACTCACTATATCCTTGAGGGGTTGAAGACCCCCAGGGATAGGCATCATCTTGCTCATTTGACACAGGGGGATGGCCACTTATTGATGAGCATGGGTTGCAGCCTATTCCAGGTACATTCTTGGATAGTCAAAATGTTTTATATTAGCTTTGTTCTAACAGATTTGATTTTATTCGAAAGGAGGCCATCGTTACCTATGCTGTTTGGGAATGGTACGCAGCCCTTGAGAAGGCCATGCAGTCCCTTTCTTTGTGGGTCAAGGACCTGTAAATTGGCAGGGACTTTCTAAAGAATGAGTTGGAGAACAAGGACACCTTGGTGAAATACCTTTAAACAATGAAGGAGGCCAAGGAAAAGGAGGAGGCCCATGCCTAAGAGCTCAAGTCGGAGTTGTAGAAGTTAGCAGAGTCTTTTAAATCATCCAAGGAAAGGGTGCACTACGCTAACAATGAGGTCGATCGGCTGGCGTTACTTTTGTTGGCCACCGAAGATAAAGTTTGTGAAGTCAAGGGGCCTGAGGACTATTCAAGGCAAGGCCAGCTCTAGTTCTGCCGCTTCTATGATGCCTCTCATAGAGAAAATTGTGCCGGTTCAAGCATAAGAATTCTTGGGAACTAGATGGATTACAATTAGAGAGAGAAAGGAAGGAAGGTCGTCAAAACCAAAGAACTAGAGAATGGGAGCAATGATATCCCCTGTGACTTGCTCCTAATGAGGCTGATAAAAACCAACAATGAAACCATCCGCGCTAAGGCCTTTCTAGAGTTAATTCCTTTAATCACTTCAGTAATCTCCACTACACTCACTGGTTGATCCAACATCCTCTGATGCTTTAGAGTAACCCTAGGGCCATTCAAAACAACATTCATATGAAGCATTTGTACATTCAAATTTGCAACACCAACAATAGAAAAAGAAAAAGGATAGGTACTCATCTTTTATTTCATCCTGATTAGTCAACTTCCTGCCTAAGCAAGCAAACAAATAGAGAATATGGCTTTTGCTAACCTCTCATTAATTCAACAATGAAACAACTCAGTGTTATCATCCTTAATCTTCAACCAATTAGAGGCAGCCTTCTGAGCATAATACTTATTTTCAGCTTTCTTTAATGTTATCAAGTCAACCTTAGTCTATAACCATTCCATATAGATAGATTGACTCCCTATGTTGTTGGCCTGATCCTGCTGAAAATGTGATCATTTAACCTTCTTTTTCGTAACTTCTCCCAAAATATCAGAAAAACAATCTCATTTTAGCTTCTTTAAAGCCTTCTTCAAAAATTTAAGCTTCCTTAAAACTAGACTCCAAGGTTCTGCCCTCCATCTACCACACCAAAATTCCAAATCTCCTTAACAACTTGAATATAAGAAGGGTGCCTCTACCACTTTTGTAGGTATTTAATGGGCCACTAAGAAATAATATTGCTGTGTTGCACTTTAAGCCATAGCATGATCAGAACACCATTTATGCTTAAACTACACAATAACATTTTGAAACATATCAAACAAGAGACTATTACTCATCACCCTATCAAGTTTACATACACTTTATCTTCAAAGGTCTGATTATTGCTCCTTGTGAAAAAAGCCCCACCACTATTAAGATGACAAAGATCAACAACATTACAGCACTCAACAAGACCTGATGCATGCCATTTAACTACACCAGATGTAGTAAATCATCATTTCATTGTAGTCCCCACAAACTAACCAAGAACCATTAATCTGCATTAGCTAAGCAAGTCAAGAAACATTTTTCTAAATTAGAGTTTCATAAAAAATAATTAATTAATTAATAAATATATATAAAGCTAAAATTGCATTAAAATGTCCAAATGTTCCATTAACTTGAACAAAGTGAGTTTTAAAGTTTCCATATTGTTATAAAATGAGCCTTATCATTTCTTTGACTTTTGCTTTAATAGTTACAAATACAAGTTTTGAAAAAAGTGGGGAATAAAAACTAACAGACAATTTTAAAAACCAAAATGATATTATTAATTAAAGGTGAGTAAAACTTTCAAAATATAAAAAAAATTACATACAACCAATGAAAATTAGATAAAAACTACATCATAAGAAAAAATAATAGGGTAAGTGGAAAAGAACAATAAGTATAAACATATTACGTGATTTGAAAAAAAAAAAAGTAACAAAAAAATTTATATCTTAATGAGGAAACTTAAATGGGAACTAAAAGTTGAGGTCTAAAAGTATAATCAATCCATTGATATTAAATTTTGAAAAGGACAATAGGGGACAAGTGTAGGTTTCTTAAAACCTTATATGGTTTCTTAGATGTTTTAGAAATAGAAGGGGCAAACCACAATTTAGGCTAAACATCATGGGTAAAATGTAGTTCATCCTTTTTATATCCTTGCCCAATGTTTTAAGTTGCCACTATATGGATCCTCTTAGAATTAAGATCTTCAAGTTTATATTTATTAAGTTTCACCATGTTGGAATATGGGAATGTCACACCTGGTCCTTAGCTTCTAACAAAATGATCAAATTAGTACCTGACCTTTACACATTTTCAAAATTCTTGGGGGCCTATGAATGATGGGATTTTCCTCCAGCTGTGCTTTGAAATCTATAACCAATCTCCAGCAGCTTTGAAGAAAGTTTTGCATGAGTATAAGCAATAGTTTCCATTGCATCAAGCTCTAGTGCTGCATACTATATCCCTGTTATGGAGTATATTACACCAGCAACATCATCAGCTTGGTTCACCATTAACTTCCACAACAAGCCTAGGTACATTTCTCAGAAAAAGTTTAGTCTTTAACAAGTAAATCTCCATATGACAAGATGCAGCTTATCATCCAAACATCTAACCTCCTAACAAGGCTAGAAAGGAGACTCAGAGCTTCAGAGTATTCTCTATTTTATATAAAAAGAAGTGAGAGAATTACAGTAGGTTGATATTTTAGAAATAGGATTTTCTAATACTTGGTAAAGAATAGCAATTGATCCAGATGGAGATTTAGTTTGGCTTTTGAAGCCTTAGCAATTGAATTAGTAGTAGTTAGGAGATAATATAGAGACATGGTGAATGCTCGCAATATCCAAATTCCTGCTAATGAAGAGGAGCAACCAATTCAAAAATAATAATGAAAGGGATTCACCAAAAAAAATGTTTTACCTTTTATTTAAGATGAAAAATAAAAAAGTAACATGTGTAGTAACTAGGCTTGAAACTAGTTTTTTGAAAAATTTAGTGAAACATATAATTCATATTTTCTAATTTATAACCAATACTTGCTCCCAGATTAGATATTTAACTGCATGTAATATGTAAATTTGTTAATTCCCAAGTAAATTGGTAAGAGAAATGACATTGAAATCTCACATCAACTCATCTAAGCAGTGCTAATGCATTTTATGAGTCATACTTAATTAAGGGACGCAAAGATACCCCTGTGACTATATAGGAGGGAGAAATCCTATTTTAATCATACAAATCCCTTCATAAGATATGTGACATATCCAACAACTATTCTTCACACAAGCTTAATAACGAGCACTAAAGAGTAGCATCAAAGTATGTAAGTCATATGTGGGGAAACTTGAAGACCCCATCAAGTCAAAGGACTAATATGCCATGATAACTGTGAGAACCATTATGACATGCGTATAATGATATATGTGGCATTCTTATGATAGGTCAATGCAGTATACATTCAAATAATGATATATGACATTCATATAATGATATATGTGGCATTTTCATGGCAGGTTAGTGCAGCATACAAGTTTTGCAACTTGTACTCATATGTAGGGATGGAGCTAAAAAATTTAGCTAGTGGGGACAAGGATTAATTATTACTCCCTCTGTCCCAAGTTCTCTACATCATTTTCTAATTTGGGTTGCCCCAAGTTCTCTATAGCATTACTTTATTTAGTAATATTTTTACATCTAAAACATAATGCCCTTCTTTAACTCTCATGAGAAAAGGCCAAAAGTCAAGTTTCTCTCTCTCGCGTCTGTAGGAAAGAATAAGCTTTTCTCTTTTTATTCATTTGTTGCAAAAATCATAGCTTAGCTCCGGCAATTTGCTCTGACAATTTTCTCCGATGATGATGATTTCAGGCCACGAGTGGCTCTATTGGTGATTAAGATGGTTTGGACATGCGTCATCGAACAAATGAAGATCGAGTTGGATATGTAAATGGCAGTCAGAGATCGGGGTTGATGGCCTTGTCTAAGGAGGTCTTGGCGAGCAAGGAGAAAGATTGATTTGGGTGAAGGGTGGTCGAGGTGAGTGGGGAGTAAGGGAATTGGAGGCAAGGGAATTGGAGGGAAGCGAGCAAGTGAGCAAGAGGAATCAGAAGGAGGTGAGTAGAGAGAAAGGGGAGTCAGAGGGCAGGGTAAATCGAAGGTCAAGATGGACAACTGAAGTGGAGTGGCGAGGGAGGAGGAGATTGAGGTGGAGGGCAATGTTGGAAAGGAGTGGAAAATAGTAGCTCTTCTTGGTATGTGTGCGAAATTGGAACCAAGCAGAAAATGTAGGACAGAAGGAGTACAATATATCTATAATTTCAAAAACAAAATAATACAAATTTTACTAACAAAATTCAAGTGTCAAGAAATAAAAATAAAGAAAGAAAATAGCACAAACTCTATTTACTAAAGATGAAAATAATAATTATACAAATTAATACCATTCGAGCAATATTTTTCTTGATTGAAAAATAAAACGTAAGCATTATTACACATTCACTTGTATAAAAAGAATTTGGGCTTACTCAACTAAACAACTAATTTCTTTTCAAAGACAATTAAATTTAAAAATACATACTAATGAAATAAAATGAAGTAAAAGATAAAAGATACCATAAAATAAATTAATTGTGAATAAACAAAACTATTAAATTAAAGATACAAGTATATCGACTAGAACAAGAAAAAAAAAGTAATACGGCCATCACCAGTTTGGGATTGAATAGGCCAGAACGGGTCAATGATTCAAGGCTTTATTAGTTTTCTATAGCAACTTTCAGGCAATAGGGTCAGCACAAAATTTTCAATGGGTCAAAATGCATTTTTAACAGATTTTTATGGACTAAATGTAGGCTTTCTAAAATTTGAGGGGTGACAACAGACCACCTGGCCTCAACATAGCTCCGCCGCTGCACATATGTAGACTTTATATATCATATTAGCTTATTCACTTTGTGTATTATTGCAACTCATTTGAAAATAATAGTCCACTAAAGACATTTAAAAATACTATTATTGTACAGTTATAGTCATCATTTTTTATGTTGCATAAAAATAAATAAACAAACACAATTATCAAAATAATGTCTCAATAAAATATAATGACTCAGTTGCAAAATACAATCATCTAATGATTTCTTTTAGGTTGATCACAAACAGTTTCTTTGTCATATTGCTATTCCTTTTTAAATCTACATGTTTCTTATATTTAAAATATAATTGCTTGCTGTACATATCAGTATGTTTTTCTTGATGAATATAGTTGTTCCACTATCTTATATTATCTTATCCTATTGTGTTCTTTTATTTGACTGTTGTATACCTTTGTTTGTTTTAACACTTGTGGCAGGATATAGAGGATTCCACCTTTACTTCGTCATGCTTTTAGAATGTTTGATAAGGCTGGGGGAATAACTTAAATCGATATTATCAATTTAACTACAATTGTAGCCATGTGTTAAACTTTTCTGTAAAAGCAAGGCTTTCATGCCTGTCACCCAGCCGGCCACTGGGGGTGATCATTGGTTTTTTTTTATTTTAATCGAAACTGAATAGCCAAATTTATTTGGCTTTCGATTTTATATACTAATAATCAAATAGATTAAATTATAGAAGAAAACTGAAGTAACTGAAAATTGAAATATCTGAAAAAAATTTCGGTTACTTGGTTTCCAACCAAAATTATCAAATTTTATGCATATGTATTTCAAACCTCAAATATTCATCACATCTTCCAATCTAAACACCCATTCTAATCACATAGCAAATATTTATAATTCATTGCAAATCCAAACATCATGTTCATACATATAACAAATATCCATCACATACGTAATCCTTTCCAAATCTTAAACACAAATATCAATAGAATAAAAATTTGGTTATTTCGGTTAACCGAATTTCAATTGAAGCAAACCAAAAACTGAACCAAAATTATTTACCGGTTTTCAGTTATAACCAAAAACTGAAATTATACCTAGATATGTGTATTTCAAACCTCAAACATTCATCACATATTCTAATCTAAACACAAATTCTAATCACATAAAAAATATCTATAATTCATTCCAAATCCAAACATCATGTTCATACATATAACAAATATCCATCACATACATAATCCTTTTCAAATCTTAAACATAAATATCAATAGAATAAAAATTTGGTTATTTCGGTTAACCGAATTTTAATTAAAGTAAACCAAAAACCGAACCAAAATTATATATCGATTTTTAGTTATAACCAAAAACTGAAATTATACCTAGATATGGTAACCGAAAATTGAAAAAAAAAATCAGCTTTCAGTTATTTTGGATATAACTGAAATTTTACTCACTCCTACCAGCCGCTATATCTAAACCTTTGGCATTGGAAAACACAAACTAGAACTATGGCGCAAGGATATGCACTTTACAATAGTATATAAATAGCTATGTCATTTGAAGGTAGAATTAAAAGTACTAGAAACTATAACCTATCCAAATTTTAAGTAGATCAATTCAATGGCTTCTCCTTCTTCTCTTACCAAAATTGTCAGAATCTTGTTCTTCATCTCTCTTCTTGCCATTGTTCTTAATAGTAAGTGTTTCCTAAAGTTAGCACCAATGGAAATTTCTTTTTGCTTCATCACGTATATTGAATTCTTTTTGCAATATTGCCAATATTTCTATTAGAAAACTAATTAGACATTTTGATTTTATGCTTACAGCTAAAGGAATGGTCGTGGCACTTGATTACAATGAATATTTGGAGTGTTCAGGCAAGAGTGGTACCCTCACTCTTGCAGAGAATTGTTTTGAAACTCTTTGCGGGTTTCCATGTGAAAATGAGATGACAAATCTAGCTTCAGAGTCTTATTGTATAGATGAAAGTTACTGTTGCTGCTCCTTTTGATATGGTGGATAACTTATTTGCATTAATTCCTATAAGGCAAATAAGCTCAATCGTCTCTAAACTATCATCTATGTTGCATACTCATCCTCAAACTATAAAATATTGTATTATCACTTTGAAACCTTTAGTAATGTTCCAATATTTTTCCTCTACTGAACATTTAAATCAAATTGAAGGTCTAAGAAAGTAGTTTGACCACAAATATAAAATTAAAGCTGACATAATTTCTTCCCATGGTGAAGACTATCTTGTATTCATGGAGAGAAACATGAGTGCAGTTAAACAATATATGGTCAGCAACTTTGTCCCTCTCTCCATTGCCGAAGCTGGATATTGAATTTTGTTGATTTGCCTCCTAATATCTGAAAATGAGTGAACTCCATCATGATTCAAATGCCAATATGCCTTGTCCTCTTGATTTGTAGGAACCTGAAAGTTTTGGATTAAATGTATTAGTTCCTGTAATTGCACTTTCTTCCACTCCCTAGGGTGCCTACAGCATGCCTAACTCCATTCCTAAGCCCTCTCCTGACATAATCTTTTTTTACTCACCAAGCTATTTCCTAATTTATTTAAATTGAAGAGACTTGGAAATTTTGATTGCAAGCCTTCTTCGCCCACCCATATATCTTTCCAAAACCTTGTAATCCTACCATCTCCAATTTTCCACCTCCATGCCCTAAAAAAATCAATGCGTAAATTATCAATTTCATGC
The DNA here is from genome assembly GCA_000696445.1 of Aquilaria agallochum. Taxonomy (NCBI): domain Eukaryota; kingdom Viridiplantae; phylum Streptophyta; class Magnoliopsida; order Malvales; family Thymelaeaceae; genus Aquilaria; species Aquilaria agallochum. Next base: position 42,728 of record KK901687.1, read on the forward strand.
TCAACCTTTATGATATCTCCCAGACCCTCCTTTTTACTCTAGACCCATTCCCCTGAAAAACCACCGTTATATCCATACGAGGGAACAAGTATTCTCCTCAATAAAGCTCCAAATTTTGAGTGAAAATGCCACCATCATTTTCCAAGCAATACTAAGTTCCTAGCTCCTAAACTACCTATACACATATCCCCATCCACTTTAATTGGCAACACCTTTTTCGAAGACTCCAACTTATCTTACTACCCTCCCAAACACCCCCTAAAGAAAGGATGAAAAACTGAAAAGAAATATTGGAGGAGGCTACTCAACATGTATTTAATCAAGGTAAGTTTTCCTCTAATGGAAAGTGTATTTGCTTTCCAATTATTAAGTCACTCCTTGAGTGTTTGAACCACAATATGCCTTGAGTTTATTCTGCTCATAGATGCACCAATCAGCAAGCTGAGATATGTGAAGGGGATTTTTTAAGCTTTGTACTTTAACAGATCAGTGACAAAATCTCAAAATTTTCCACTCCTACTACATATAATCTGTTCTTTGACATATTTACGTTGAGACTTGATACAAGTTGGAAACACTTAAGTAATCACTTGAGATTAAGCATATTTTCCAAACTTTATTGCCCCAAGAATAAAGAATCATTTGCAAACGGTAGATGAGATAATTTTAGTTTGCTCAAGTTGATTTTGACTCATTGGAAAATGCCCTTTTCATTCACTGCATTCATTAATACACTTAGGCCTTTAGTAGCTATTAGGAATAATAAGGGAGAGAGAGGGCTCCCTGCCTTATATCTCTTTCCTTGTTGAACTTCTTGGTTGGGCAACCATTTACAAGTACCGAGTGTAGGGTTTCGGGAGCCGAGCAAGTGCAGTGGAATGTAACTAAAATCCTTTAGAATCCAAGTGAAATGGGGTAAATTAGGTGCTCAAAATTTTATACCTAGCTCAGTTTAGATCTTTCACCCAACTGTTGAGTCGAATCATAAGACTTGAACAATTGACGTGTTCAAGCTCTCTATGGTATCTACATGAGCCTCCCGGGATCACCACTCCTCCACCACATGTTGATAGATGCGTTCCTCTTGTGCTTGCAGTGCTAGCTTGCATCCTCCAAGGAATGGAAAGAGAAGAGTGCGATTGGAACCTTCAAAACTCTTCTGATTTTGTCCTTAAGGAGGTTAGGGCAAGAGCTGTGAATTTCTCACCATATGATGTATTTATAGTGTGACTTAACTCCTAAGCCTAATAGGTTTCAAAGCCCTAATCCAATCAGGCTTTAATTTCGGGCCTAATAATGGCTCAACCTTTGGGCCAATCATTAATATGAAATTATCATGAAACCAAGACCAAACACTTTGGCCCATGCACTCAAATAATCCAATTGACTCTATGTGTGTGACCCAATAGTCTCCTATCACGTTGGCAATGATCAGAAATCACATTTATGATCATAAACAATGAGCGATGTCTAACAACACGTCATTGCCACCTAAGTGACAAAATTGTCAATGATTCGACTAAACCTTTATAATCATTATCTGTATATGACATTGTCCCTTTGTCCAAGATATCAAGACCAAGCATGAGACATGGAATGTGTCACTATCGTATAGCCCGATCTATGGTTTCTTGATTACTGAGTAGACTAACTTAAATTGATGATATTGATAGCATATATCAACTCATCCTAGGATCGCCATGCATTTTCATAGTCTCATTCTATCAAGGGGACCGAAGATATCACTCCTGTTACATAGGAGGGACAAATCCCATTTTGATCATACAAAATCCTCCACATGATATGTGACATGCCTAATGAGCTCCTTCAAGTTCACTCAATTACAAGCAACAAAGGGAAGTATCAAAGTATGTGACTCACATGTAGGGAACCTTGATGACCTTAGGTCAAAGGACTACATATACATGATCACTATGAGAATCACTTATGACACTCATATAACGATCCATGTAGCATTCTCATAGTGGGTCAGTCCAGTGCACAAGTTCTTCAACTTGTACCCATATGTAGACTACATATCTTATATTAGTTTCCAAATATGCTAGTCTTTATGTATTATTCCAACTCACTCCACGATAATACTAGACTAGGGACATTTAAGAATATTATTATTCTAGGGTTATAATTATATTTATTATGTTACCCAGAAATAGAACAACAAACATAGTTACTGGATTAATGCCTTAATAAAATATCATGCCTCAATGTCCAAAATACAATCATTTCATAATTGGATTTTGGGCACAACACTAACAATCTCCCACTTACCCTAAAGCCAATCATCCATGTATCTAATATCGATACACCTGAATGGCTATCATGCTTTTGTTGCATAAGGGGTTTTGTCAGTAGATTAGCAATGTTGTTGTTTGTCGAAGTCCTGTATATCCTCACATCACCCTTCTTGATGATTTGCCTGATGACATGATAGCGTCGAAGTATATGTTTGGATTACTGGTGAGATCGAGGTTCCTTAGCCTGTGCGATTGCTCCATTTTTTTCACAATAGAGCTCTATCAAGTCAGCAATGCTTGGAACCACTCCAAGTTCTGTGTTGAACATCTTGATTCAAACTATCTCCTTTGTAGCATCGGAGGCAGTAATGTACTCAGATTCTATTATAGAGTTTGCTACTGTTTCTTGCTTTGAACTTTTCCAACTCACAGCACCATGACCAATGCAAAACATAGAACCGGATTGTGATATGAAATCATCTTTATCGGATTGGAAGCTAGCATCGGTGTAACCCCTTACAACGAGCTCATCTTTGCCTCCGAAGACTAAGAATGCATTCTTAATCCTTCATAAGTACTGAAGGATGTTCTTAACAATTGTCTAGTGACTCTCACCGGGGTTTGATTGGTACCTGCTTATCATGCTCAAGGCATACCAGACATCGGGATGAGTACATATCATAGCATACATGATAAATCCAATTACCGAGGCATATGGAATCTTACTCATGCACTCTTTCTCCTAAGGTGTACTCAGACACTGAGATCTAGAAAGAGTTATACCATGTGACATGGGCAAGAATCCTTTCTTAGAGTCTTGCATGCGAAACCTCTTTAGCACCTTGTCAATGTATGTACTTTGACTTAGGCCGAGTAATTTTCTAAATCTATCTCTATAGATCCTGATACCTAACATATAAGTTGCTTCACCCAAGTCATTCATAGAGAAGCATTTCCTTAGTTAAGTCTTTACATACTACAGCTCAAGAATGTCATTCCCAATGAGTAGTATGTTATCTACATACAACACCAAGAAAATAATAGCGCTCCCACTAACCTTCTTGTAGACACAAGGTTCATCTTAATTTTTGATAAAACCAAACTCTTTGATTGCTTCATCAAAATGAAGATGTAAACTCCAAGAAGCTTACTTCAGTCCTTAGATGGACCTTTGCAACTTGCACACTTTATTGGCATTATCAAGAGTGATAAAACCCTCAGGCTGTGTCATGTACACATCTTCAAGTGGCTTTCCATTAAGGAAAGAAGTTTTGACATCTATTTGCCATATCTCATAATCATAGTGTACAGCAATAGCCAATAAAATTCGGATGTATTTAAGCATGGAAACTAGTGAAAAAGTTTCATCATAGTCAATACCATGAATTTGCTTGAAACCTTTTGCAATCAATCATCTTTTAAAGGTAATCACATTGCCATCCATGTCAGTTTTCTTCTTCAAAACCCATTTGCACCCTATAGGTTTTACCTATTCAGGTGGATCAACCAAAGTCCATACTTGATTTTCATAGATGGATTCCATTTTGGACTTCATGGCCTCTAGCCACTTCTCAAAGCCAGGTCCTAACATAGCTTGTTGGTAGGTTGTGGGCTCATCCTGATCCATAAGCATCACATCGCCAGTGTGAATCAAGAAAAATCCATATCTCTCGTGCTCATGCCGAATCCTACCAGACTTACGTGGGCTCTGTGTTACAGGAAGAGACTCTTAAATCACAACATCTTGTGGTGTCTGTTCAGGTTCCATTTCAGGTTTGATGTCCCATTGTTGTTCTTGAATTTCTTCAAGTTCTACTTTCCTCCCACTGGTTCCTTTAGAGATAAACTCTTTCCTTAGAAAGACACCAGTTTGAGCAACAAACACTTTTTACTCAGAAGGATTGTAGAAATAGTAACTCTTTGTTTCTTTGGGATACCCAATAAAGAGTCATTTATGAGATTTGGGCCTTAGCTTGTTAGAGAATTGATGTTTCACATAAGCGTCACAGCCCCAAATCTTCATAAAAGAAAGACTAGGACGCCTCCCACTCCATATCTCATATGATGTCTTTTAAACCAATTTATATGGAACTTGGTTTATTGTAAAAGTGGCTGTGTCTAGAGCATGTCCCCAAAAGGAGTTTGGAAGGTCAGATTGACTCATCATAGATTGAACCATGTCTAACAGAGTTCAATTTTTCCTTCCAGATACACCATTCCATTGAGGTGTACCAGGTGGAGTGAGTTGTGATACTACACCAGACTCCTTTAGATAGTTAAGGAATTCATGATTCAAGTATTCTCCACCTCGATCTGATTAAAGTACTTTGATACTCTTCCCGAGTTGATTCTCTACTTCATTCTTGAATTCTTTGAACTTTTCAAAGGATTCTGAGTTGTGACTCATGAGATAAATATAACCATATTTACTAAAGTCATCAGTAAAGGTAATGAAGTATTTAAAACCTCCTATAGCGTATGTAAACATAAGGCCACATACATCACTATGTATGAGTCCTAATAAGTCATTAACCCTTTCACTTTGCCCAATGAAAGGGGTTTTGGTCATCTTGCCTAATAAACATAACTCACATGTCTCATATGATTCAAAATCAAATGAGTCCAAAAGTCCATCCTTATAGAGCTTGGATATGTAGGTCTCATTTATATGGCCTAAACGGCAGTGCCAAGGATAGGTCAGATTCAAATAATGCAATTTGACCTTCTTGGTATTCACATTATAGATTGGATTTTTGAGTTCTAGAACATACAAACCATTGCTACGTTGGGCACTAACATAAAAAGATTTCATTTAAATAAATAGAATAACGTTTGTCATTTATTATAAATGAAAAACCTTTCTTGTCCAAATAAGAAATAGAAATCAAATTCTACTAATAATAGGCACAAAGTAGCAGCTGTCTAATTCTAAAACTAATCCACTAGGTAAAGTGAGAACATAAGTCCCTATGGCTAAGGCAACAACCCTTGCTCCATTTCCAACACGTAAGTCCACTTTACCTCGGGCCAATCTTCTACTCCTACTTAGATCCTGCCCATTTGCACAAATGTGAGATCCACATCCAGTATCCAATACCCAAGATAAGGAAGTAGAAAAGTTAGCCTCTATAATAAAAATACCTGAAGTAGAAGTCTTACTTCTCTTCTCTTTAGTAAGTTCTTTAAGATAGAGCTTGCAGTTGCACTTCCAGTGTCCAGGTTTCTTATAATGAAAGCACTCCCCTTCCTTGGCCATACCACTAGATGGTTTCAGTGCAGCTAAAGAAGAATTAGCATTAGACTTTCCATTATCTTTATCCTTCTTCCTGTTGGCTTTTTTCTTTCCTTTGCCCTTTTGTACCATCATAATGGGCTTAGCCTTCTTATGGTTTTGCTCAGCAGTTCTCAACATGTTAAGCAATTCTAGGAGGGACTTCTCAAGGTCATTCATGTTATAGTTCATGATGAACTGACTGTAGCTTTCCGGCAATGATTGCTAGACTACATCAACAGCCAACTTTTTTTGAAGAGCAAATCCCAAACTCTCAAGATTCTCAATGTACTCAATCATCTTGAGCACATGAGGACCCATAAGACTTTCCTCATACATTTTGCTCTGAAACAATGCCTTAGAGGTCTTAAACCTCTCATGCCTATCTTGCTCTTGGAATAGCATTTTGAGATGTTCGATCATAACGAATGCTCCTATGTTCCCATGTTGCTTCTGAAGCTCAGATTCCATGGTTATCTGCATGAGGCAAGCAACATCCAAAGCATCATCAGAATTGCCTCTTGTAAGTATCCCTTTCAGCTCTTGGAGCATTGGTAGTAGGCTCATTCGGAATGGATTACTCTAGGACATAAGCCTTTCTCTCTTGCTTGAGGACTATCCTCAAAATTTGGTACCATTTGAGAAAGTTAGTCCCATTCAGTTTTTCCTTCTCAAGGATCGATCAGAATGAAAGTGTCAATGTGTTTTGTGCCGTGGTAATCTACAGCAGTAAAGATGTAGTGTAAGAGTCATGCATTTTAATTCATGTAATAAGAACTTTTATTAAATGATACTCCCACCATTTACTCAAAATAATAACCCTCGATATTATTTTGAAACATGTCAGCACTATGGTATTCTAGTGGGCCAAGATCCATATTTCACCACAACCTGAGTAAGCTTTGGCTTTTCTCTCAAGTTACAATTATTTAGGTAGGCAACTCTTTGCCAATTGCATCTTATCCAACTCTTGGGTAGTTAGGTGAACAACACTTGACCAAGCCCATCTCATGAACTTATGCCCAACTCTAATCCTCTAAGTCCCCAATCCTATTAGGATGACTTAGTTAAGCAATTTGGATATCACTATTATCCCATCACGCCTTACCAAGATGAACATAGGTGCTTTGCTTTGGCAAACTCACCCAATGTTGATCAAAGTCTTGACAAGTATCAACATTTGGAACGCATCACATTTAATGACTTAATATTTTGTTTAAGGGAATTTTCCTTTTGATCTTACCAATTATTATCTCTGATTGTCTTATACATGCAGCACATACAAATATAAAACATGTATCTCATGCTAACAACAAAGTAAACGTGACATGGTTGTTGCCAAACTATACGATATTCTCAAGCCAATGAGAAGATCATAAAAGCCTAAGAAAAGAAAAGGGTCTTCACAAGCTCCTTTTCCTCCTTCCTTGGTTGCCTTTTTGTTGTCACCTCATTGGACACAACACCTTGGACGATCCCATAATATAAAATTACATCAATAATATAAACCTTGAGTTACATTTGAAGGGAGCAACATGAGAAGAGAATATACAATGAGAATAACAAGAATAAGGCACGACTCGTAGGCCATATTTACAAATACAACCAACAAGGGCTACAACCATGCACCATGCTTCAAACACCAATTAGCATATCATGTCAAATCTCATTCAACAAAACAGCATGCCAATTCATGTGTGTTGATTAACCAGTGTTTATTAATGTGACACTTCGCATACGTCAATCCCGCTCGCTGGTTAGCACCAATCCGATCCATGCTAGGGTTTTGCAACTATTGCAAGAATCCTAATCCGTATAGGTATCTTATACCAATAAATTTAGGGTTAATCTCATTAACCAATTTGTGTCATTTTTTCATATCTCTCATATATACATTACGAGTTCTGGTTTCATGCATCATGAATCAGTCTAATTAATCATGATCAAAACATTATAACATACAACATGTCATGCAATTCGACATTCAATCCCGATTTAGGGTTTCACAAATAGCTCTAATACCACTAGAAGGTTTCAGTTACATTCCGTTGCGCTTTCTTGGCTCTCGAAACCCTACACCAAGATCCTAGCTAAACTTAGGCATTCTCTAATCAAGCTCTTCCACTTTTGTCCAAATCCCATTTGCCCTATAGTCAAGTGAAGAAATTTCTAGCTAATGTAATCAAATGCATTTTCAAAGTCTACATTGAAAAGCATCACCTTTCGCTTTAACCTTTCTAAATAATCCACAGCCTCGTTTGCAATTAAAACTCTATCCAAGATTTGTCTTTTTTTTTATAAAAGCAGTTTGTGTATCTCTAATAATCAGCCGCATCACTCATTTCAACCTTTCTAAAAGTAACTTAGCTATAGTCTTTTATAAACTTCCCATCAAGCTGATTGGTCTGAAATCCCAAAGGCCTACTGGATTTGCTCTTTTAGGCGCTAATGTGATGAAAGGTGAGTTGCATTTTCTCAAATTCTTGGAAACTCACATACAAAGTCCATGATTTCCTTTTTAACCACTAGCCAATTTTTCTTAAAGAAGTTGTGGATGAACTATTCGGGCCAGGTCACTTCTTTCCACCACATAGCTGTATTACTTTGAACACCTTTTCTTCTGAAAAGAGTTTTTCAAGGTCTTCTCGCAGCTATGGAAAAATCTGCTTGAATTTCTGACTCTAAATACTGGCCTACATTGATTTTCTTCTTTAAATATTCTTTGGAAATATCTAAATACTTATTCTCTTATAAGCTTAGGCTTCTCAAACCATCTCCTTTTTTCCAGCACCCCATTTAATTTGTTTTTCCTTTTTCTACCATGTGAAATATAATGAAAATATCTTGAGTTTTTTCATCCCCTTTAATTATCCATCTATCTCTCGATCTCTATTTCAGTATCCATTCCTTCAAATGCTCCATCTCAATGTATTTTTTCTTTTCTTCAATCCGCTGCAATGCTTCCTCATCAGGTAAGTCTCAGCAGCTAGATTCCAATTTTCCACTTTTTTTGCTTGGTCTTCTACTTTTTTATTTATATCTCCAAACACTGAAGAACTCCATAAGTTCAACTACTTCTTAAATACTTTTAGTTTCTCCTGGCTAACCTTTAATTAAAGTTCCTAACCATATATTTCTCACCACATCTATAAAGGAAGGATGTTCCATCCAGGCATTGTAAAATTTAAATGGTGTTGGGCCAAAGTCTCTGAAGTCCTGCTTAAGAAGCACTGGGCAGTCGTCTGAGAGCCTTATAACCGAAGCATTACCAGTTGTATGGGCCCATTTCAACAATAATGCATCACATGCCATAATCCTAGGAAGTCTGCCCAATTTGGCAACATATTTAAAGTACCGAGTTAATTTTATTCCTCCAAGTTGAATATTAATTAAACCAACTTACTTTATGAAATCAGTAAAATAGTCTGCTTCTCTTCGATCAAAGCGACAACCTTTCCTTTATTTCTTTGTTTGAACTGCATTGAAATCCCCCCAATACACCACGTTCCTTGATATTGATGTTCACATTCTATAATACTCCTCCACAGTTCTTGCTTCCTACCAGGGTCATGAGGTGCATAGATGTTAATAATATTCAATGCTACTCCTAAGTCCACCCAAATCCCAGATATACCAACAAATCCATCTCCCGAAAATTGGTCTAGCTTTAAAAATGTATTTTTATCCCAAATGGTGAGCAACCCACCAGAGTGCCCTTCAACACTTACTTCAACAAAATCAAAATCCAAAGCTCCCAATAACATTTATATCTATTGAACTAAGCAATTTTGCATCTTTGTTTCTCGTTATAGTAGGAAATCAATCTTTTCTTTTGAACCCAGATTCCCTATAGCCCTCATTTTCTTTGATTTCCTTAGACCACCAAAATTCCAAGATAGCAATTTCATTATGATTGAAAACAATCCAATCTCACTCGAATCCCTAACACACTTAGAAACATAAGTTACCTATCGTTCAAGACACTTCAGCTATTGAATTACTGCTTCTTCCGAACCTTCTACCATGAAACCCAATTCGGTTGCCACTCGCCATGGTTTCTGTGCTTCCAAAATTGCTGAGTCTTGGAGTTTAGATGAAGTATTCTGCTTCAATTTTTTTGAGTCAATTAACCACATTTCGGATGTCTTCATTTGGGATAGAGCCCCTTGCAATGCTCTTTAATAGTTTGCTTAGCGGTCTGAGAGATGCCAATTCCCGATGTATTGTATAGTGTGTCCTTCACCAACTCATCATCACCAGAGCAAATTGCCTCTTTAGCATCATCCGTAGAATGCATAAGTCCAAAGTTGAACTCTGATTGATTGTCATTCTCATCTGCATCCGAATGAACATGACCTTTGCAACGATAACACATTGTTTGATCTGAGTTACAAACTTCTTCGTAAACCTTGATAGAAGCAATATCATCATCTACTTTAATTCTTAAGATCTTTGAAATATGCTCTAGTTCACAAGTTAGAACTTGCACACATCCAAATTTGAGATTTTCCTTCTACACTGTTTCTTTTGCTACTGATATGAATTTTCCCCAGACCACCATAATTGTGGAAAAAGGTTGTTTCATTCCATATTTAAAGTGGAATTCCTTCACATCTTAGCCATACTACTCATCCTACCTTTTCAGCTTTTTGCACCAAGGGGAAATCAAATTAAACCATTGCGCGAACCACTTAGCACCTTTATCAAACTATGACTCCATGTCAACTTTTGAATTAAACTCAAGCAGCACCCTCAGTCCACCTAGATATGTAATTTTACGAGGCCAAAATTTATCCACATCACAAATTATCTGAAGATTTTCAATCACCACTAACCAAATAACATCACCAACAGCACATGTTTGGAGCCATACCTATTCGTCCTCCCCTATTGAAAATTCAATACCTGCCCAAGAAGTGCTCTTCTATTTGGCCTTTTGCTTCCTAGTTTCACCATTTGGTACCCCAATAAGCACATCTTTATATTGATACGTGCTTAAAATCTTAAGAAAATTGGAAGGGAGAAAAAGTGAGAGAAGAATAGAGTCTTTCAGAGAGAAAAGAAAATGTCAGGGGAAATGTTCATTCATCATTGTATAAGGAATGACAATGGATCATTCCCCTCCTAAATACACATTATCATTCACCTCCTAAATACACATTCTCTCTGCTGATGGTGACATGCCAATAATAATAAACATAACATACAAAACCAAAAACTGGAAACAGGGAAGGAAATGATAAGGAGAGTTGCGGCTAAGCTAGACAATCCTCGAGACCCTTAGAACAGTTGCAGGGAGTTGGAGAAGATGACAAAATGCATCATTCCACCCAAAACGCACCATATCATTTATTCATGCACATTGTTTGGGAAGCTTAAGTGATTGTGAATGCATCAATGACCTCCCCTTAAACAATCGTTGTCCTCAAGGATTGAAATCTAGAAACTTCTCCATTAGTTCATAGAAGTCTACGCATGTAGCATCTTCATCATATGCCCTAATCAATTTAACCAACACCTGTGAGGCCGCCTTTTGTTCCTTTTGACAATTCTTCTATCCAAGATGGTAGCAGGCTCCTTCAAGGCTTGACAAACCTCATCCACAAGTGGCAAAGTGTGTCTAGGCCCCTTATATGGCTTGAGCATTGAGATATGGAAAACCATATGTATTATGCATCCTTCAGATAGCTGTAGCTTGTATGCCAATGTATCTACCTTTTGAAGCACCATATAAGGACAAAAATATTTGGTTGCCAACTTTTGAGTTGGTTTGTTAGCCACAGTGGTTTGTCTGTATGGTTGTAGCCTTAACCGGACCCACTCCCCTTCTTGGAGACTTGTCTCTATTCTATGGTGATCAACCAGCTATTTCATTTGATTTTGAGCCTTGAAAAGTTGAACCTGTATTATCATGAGGACCTTTTCCCTTACCTGCAGACTTCTATCCTACCAGGTATGGGACATGTGTTGGCGGCACCTGACCATACAACACCTCATATGGAGTGGTTTCTAGAGTAGTGTGGAAATTCGTATTGTACAAGAATTCAGACATATGTAAGTAATGAATCCAATCTTGAGAGCTATTAGAAGTTATGCATCTCAGGTAGGATTCAAGGAACCTATTAACTACCTTAATCTGGCCATCTGACTTGGGATGGTAAGCTAAACTAATGTCGAGCTTCACACGAAAGTGTTTAAATAGCTCTTTCCAAAACTGGTTGGTAAAGATGAGGTCCCTATCATTCACAATATCAGTAGAGAGCATATGGAGCCCATGTATTTTATACACAGTATCTAGAAATACTTGGGCCACAGGTGTTGTAATGTATGGATGAGCAAGAGCCACAAAATGGGCATATTTACTTAAACGGCCTACCACCACAAATATACATGTTTTCCCTTGAGAATGAGGTAGGCCTTTTATGAAGTCCATAGAAATTGAAGTCCAACTAGTTTTTGGAGTAGGTAAAGGCTGCATTAAACCAAGAATAACAATGATTTTAGGCTTGTGCTGCTGGCACACTATGCAATTGTTAATATATTTCCTCACTTTCCTCCTCAGTTTTTTTCCAATAGAAGAGCTGTTTGATCATTTTTTCTATGGCAGTCATGCCTGAATGCCCCATAAGTAGTCCTTCATGCATCAGTAAAATGACAAGATTCCTTAATTCCTGAAATGCCCCTATTACAAGGTGCCATTTTCTCCTTAACTCTCATTGCTGCCAAGTATAATGCATGTGGGAACTAGTTCGATTCTCAATATCTTGCACCAATTGTTGCAAGGTAGGATCATTCTTATAGCTTCCTTTAATTTGTTGGAATAAATCAGTTGTGAGGATAGGGCCATGAACATAGATTCGTCAACGTTTGAACCACTGACCTGCATAGAAAGAGTATCAACAGCTCTATTGTGCTTTCCCTTTCTGTACTCGATGATATAATCATATCCCATGAGTTTTGTTAGCCACTTCTCCTGAGCTGGGGTAGTTATTCTTTGTTCCAATAGGTATTTCAAGCTGTGGTGATCAGTTGTAATAGAAAACTAAACCCTAACCAAATAATGCCTCCACTTCTGTCCAGCATAAACTATAGCCAGTAGCTCTTTTTCATAGATAGACAAGGCTTGTTCTCTAGTAGTTAGTACCCTACTGAGAAAAGCAATAGGTTTGCCTTGTTGTGTCAATACTGGCCCAAGTCACTGTTGGGTTTCGGGAGCCAAACAGCGCAGCGGAATTTAACCGAAACCCTCCAGGATCCAAGTGAAA
>KK901688.1:7025-18265 GCA_000696445.1 Aquilaria agallochum
AAAAAAGGAACACTAAGTGTGAACATGACCAAGTGTTATGGACATGATTTGTTTAGTATCACGCCGTAATGCTCATATTCCCCATTTTTAAGGTGCATTTGGAGTATTATTATTTTCTTTCTAGATGAATATTAATCTTTTTAAAATACTGCAAGATGTAGAGTAGAGACTTTTTTTAATCTAGTGTTTTTCTTTTCTTTCTTAAAAAGTCTCTACTGTTTTTTTTTAAAAAAATTCTGTTCCCAACTGAGTAGTCTCATATCTTAATTACTGGACCAAGACGCTCAGGGCATACAACATTTTTTAAAAAGAAAAGGCTCGTTAACCTCAGGACAAGTCTGTACCTTTCAATAGGCCAATCTTGCGAAACTTGACAAGTTGTCAAGTGTAAGCAAGTGGAGTTGGAAGAGGTTCTTGACTTTGACTACAAAATGTTAGGATACAATACACATATAAGTCATAAACTATTTACAATATTATTTAATCATCCTAAAACTATAAATTGTTATATTAGTTATTCTCAAATTACCCAATTGTTACACTCGTCATCATGCCATTATATAATAGGCGTTAAAAAGTGGCGGATGCCCAATTGTTTAGTTTCCTAATACTTAAAAAACTTTTGTATTTGATTCCTAAAACTTTACGATTTTCTTTTTTTCTAGGCAGGGATACTTTACAATCACCAAATATAAGCATCATAATGGTTTTCTTTGCAAACAAACAACCATAAATTGAGCAACAAGCAGTTAACAAGATAATGCTTTGACCTTCATTTCTATTTTATCCATGCCTATCAAAGCCTGATCAATTTGAGACTGAAGTGTCAGACCCAAACCAACCAATGCCTCAGATGTCTTCTCATTTATATTCTTAACAACCTTTGTTATTGCATTACCACGATACATTCCCTTGTCCCCATACCATAACCCTTGAGCCTCAAACCTGCATGTGTATGAAAAAAATTCATAAACCCAAATTGCATATATTTCATATGAAAGAGTAAGATGAAAAATATATTATATGCTAAAAATGGACCTGATAGGAAAAGACATATCCAATTAATAAGCACATTAACTATGATTCACATGAAATGAGATGATCTTAACTCAAAATTCAAAGCAAAAAATTTAAATGGAATGTGTCAGGATGCATACAAAATGGGAAGGAAAATCTAAGATGTCAACTAGCTAATTTGCATTTTTTTCATAATCTAAAGAAGCACAACACCAAAGAAGAAAGAATTCTAAATTAAAGAAACACTACATTCCAGTAGAATTGCCACTAGGAGCCAAAGTTTTGTGTGTGTGTGTGTGTGTGTGACTATTTTTATGAAGAAGATGAGATAAGGGTTTTGGCTCGAATAGCAAGCTGACATCATCCTTAATTTTGTAAGAAACATGTGCTTGTGGAGATAGTCTTGCGCTGACATGTTTAGTCTCTTCCAAGCTTTCTTCAGTGGAGATTTGATGCTCCAATAGCACTCTTATTGCGAGAGAGCATGTGCTTGTCGAGATAGTCTTGCAACTTCATTCCTTTCATTGCTTTTGATTAAACTATTTGTTGATGTGGGCTAATTTATTTTCAAATTTAGAGCATGTCACAAATTTCTTCAATTTTATCTGTTGCGGACCTATAACTCTATCTATTGGGATTATCACGTAGTATGTGCTTAAACCAGCCCTTGGTGTTCTAGTTGCCCAAGCATTCGGGATACCTTAGATATTTTAGTCACACATGAGCACTTGGTTTAAATATTTTTAGGACTGAACTAGAAAACTGTTAAGTTTTAGAACTCAAATAAAAAAGTTTCCTAAGTATTAAGATTGATTGTACAATTTTTCCCCCAACGTCTATCTTTTTTTAATGTTTGGTGTAATGACAAGATAATTGGTGTAACAATTAGATAATTTAAGGATAATTGATGCAATAATTCATAGTTTTGGGACAAATAAACAGCATTGAAATAGTCTAGGGCAATATATGTCTTACCCAAAATGTTAAAAAAGTTTTATGGTTGAATTTGAGGAGGTAAAATCAAGGTGTTAAATACCATTACGGCTAGGTATACTGCACCCCAAATTTTTAAAGTATACTGCATGATATACCGTATCACATATTGTTACCGTTTTCGTAAAAAAAATAAATGTTAGAATATTATTTTAAAATGACATAATTGTTTAATAATTTATTTTTACACATTTTATATATATTCTTATTTTTGCCATCATAATTTGTCAAATATAAATAAAATATATGATAGAATATATTCAGTTGGGGTAGCATGTACTAAAAATCTAATTGGGGAATATTGTTTAACACCACAGAAACTTTTAAGCTGCTACCATCCATTAAATTTTTATGTTAATTCAGAAAAGTAACAAAACAATAAAAGTAAATATTTATTTTATGTTATGTGTATTATTTATATTTTAATATTTTATATATTTATGATATTTTTATATAAAATAAAAAAAATAGTTATGAAAAATAAAATACCTTAGTACGTATCACGCAGTATTTATGGTATACTGCAGTTTTTTGATAAAATACATATAAAAAGTGATGATATATAATATACTGTGAAATACCATAATATACTATGGTATACTGTATGAAAAAATAACAAAACATAAAAATATTTACATCATATATTACTAACTCGTGATAAATAATATACCGTATGATATACCGTGATATTTAATATATAGGTAAAATGCTATATTTTATGACAAGCAGGCTGGCTCAGAAAAGTTTTCAAGAAGATCGAGGCCGATTTCTTGTGGCGGCAGACTGGTTGTTACATGGCAGGTGCTAAAGTAGACATAGATCATAAAAGGATAAAGCACCGAACATTTAAAATCACAGAAATATCACTTTGCTTTCTTTTTTTTGCCACCCAGATCAATTACACTTTTACCAAGCTTAGGTATTAATTTCACTGTGAGGTTTTAAAATCTACAATTAGTCCTCTTGTTCCTTTTTAAACGTAATTTAAATTTATTTTAAGAAAAATATTATCTTAAAAAATTAATAAGCATTTTAAATTTGAAAACCTCATATCAAACTATGCGAAAAAAAAAAGTATAAGGTAATAAGAATCAAACCTCATTAAGGTGGAGTTCACCCTTTTCTTTTCAACTCTTTTATTGCCTTTCTTTTTCAACATGATGTGATGTTACCAGAAGACTTAAAGGTCTACCTGATATCTGATATTGACATACATAAAATAATAGTTAAAATTTGCTAAAATCATTAAAAAAACATAACAGCTGCTGGAGGGGCAAGACAACAATAAAGATGATCATTCAACAGGAGAATTCTTTAAAAGCACATCTTTGAAGGGACTAGAAATATTTTTTGTAATTTTCTTTTTAATAAATTGACCAAAAAAATTTGGAGAAAAATGAGTACTGTTTTCGAAAGGGGACTTGGTCCGTTTCTTATCACTGCCACAGGCAAAGGAGTGGAATAATTCTTATTCAAGACAAAGAGAACCATTAGAAACAGTACTAATGTGAACTATGATTTTAAGATAAGAAATGAAGAATACTAAAGTTATGGCATTTTTTTACAAATATTTAACTAAATATTCTGGTATTTAATTAGATGGAGAAAAGTTAATTGAATTCTCTTGCCTTTTAAGAAACTAACCAAGGTGAGAGACACAAGATTTTAAAGAATTATTGCATAAAGTTTTCTTACATAAGCCTGTTTGCCATTATTATTAGGTTTTTGAAAAAACTATTTGACGAGAACTTTTAACTTTTATTTTTAGTAATTTGATTTTTGTGATTAATAAATTATTCAAAACTCTAACATTAAATACCAAACAAAGCATAATTGGTCATAAGAATTGGTGCAGGAAGGACAAGACAATATACTTATGAAAAAATGAAAGAAATTTAGCACACAACTAATGAGCACTTTAATTTTTATGATATAAAATTAATGTAAAAATTAAGATATACTTGGTTATCACCGAAGAAACGAGTGATAGCCTGTTTGATGAAAAATGCCTCTTTGAACGTATTTGCGGAAGCCGTAACTTGTTGTGAACACCCAAGATCAGATATTTAATTAACTTGAAAATACAAGTAATTAAATATGTTGGTTCACACCCAATACTCGACCATAATTCTCTTTGTTGTAATAGTGAAGTGTATATGGTGAAATAGAATAAGTAGAGCCTCCAGAAATTGTGTTCACAATTTCACTTTGCACAATTCTATTGCCCTTTATTTGTAAAGGATGAATTGGCATTTATGTAGGATTATAACCCTTTATAAAAGAGTCACAACTCTTTATAAAAGGTTGTACTACTTCGCTAAGAGCTGCCTTTATCCATCTATAATTTTTTCCCTTAAAATAAGGCAATAACTACTCTTAGAAGGGATGTGTTGGTTCGACCATAGAGTCATAACTCTTTTAAGAGTTGCGCCTCCTTAAATCAAGATCATAACCATCTTCTAAAGGTTGTTAAATTCGCCTAAAATATGATCCTTCACTAAAAGTCTTGTTATTTTACTAACCAGGGTAGTTATGGTGCATAACTACCTCCCCAAGGGTCATATATGTTGGGTTAGATATATCATTTCATTTAAATGTCATATCCCTTCATAATATGAGTAGTCATGGGATAGTTATTAAATAATTATCCTATCTGTCAAGCTGTACATGTACACCAACATATGATGTGACTATATTAAGCAGTAGTAAAACAAGTATATCTTAGTGTGTCTATAGAATTTAGTAATCATTTTTTATAACTAAATTCCAACACAAAATACATAAGAGCAAGTATATACGGGAAAAAGTTACAAATAATAGTATATAGATGTAATATATAAAACAAGAAAAGGCAATCACCAATTCTAAGTATAATTATGACAAAATATGCTTAATTTGTATAGAAGCAAGTATGATTCTTTTGGAAAAAGAAAGATCATAAAATCATTCTATATAACGTTTTGCCCTGCTTTATAAAATGTTAAATACAATTACCGTTAGGTATATAGTATCCTATATTTTTAAGGTATACTACATGGTATATCACACCTCATACCATTTTCTTTTTCATAAAAATCTAAATGTTAGAATATTATTTAAAGATGAAATAAATTAAATAATTTTTTTTGCACATTTTTATATGGATTCTAATTTGTCAAATATAAATAAATTATATATGATAGAAGATTTTTTTATACAAAAAACACAAAAATGTTATATATAGAGCAAAATAAATATTGCTCAAGAAAAAAACTAATTTATTGATACAAGAGAACAAAAAGAAATAATATTTTAATAATAACAATACATTTTCTAATAACAAAAAAAAGCAAAAGTAAAAAAAAAAACCCAAAAAATAGAAGTGAATATTTATGTTAAAATATATGTATTAATTATATTTTACTATTTTATATATTTATGTATGATATTTTGATGTAAAATAATAAAAAAAATATCTCACACATGTCCATAAAAAATAAAATATTACGGTACATATCTTACAATATACTATAGTTTTTTGATAAAATATACATAAAAAGTTATCAATATGTGAAATACTATAAAATGTTTTATATAAAAAATTAAAAAAAAATATGAAAACATTTGTATCATGTACTGTTTATCTCATGATATTTAATTACATGGTGTTTTCTATATTTTATTATTCATGCAACTTTTCGCCAGAAATATGTAACAAAAGGCCAATCTTTAACTCGGCAATGCAACAAAAACTCCAAAGAGAATTTCCATGCCAACAGTCACATGAAACAGTTGTAGAAAAGGACAGATATTAATGTGAAGTATTATTGTTAGTATACAAATTCTTGCCTAAGCTTTGTCTATATAACAGCCTCTGGGTCACAAGCACATCACACCAGCCCCTCAATAATCGAAAGAGCTTAGAAGTTCGAAGAAGGGTTCTACAAGAGTTCAGAGATGTTGGACAAATTAATGGTGGTGTTCTGCTCGAAGCCGAAGATGAAGGCGAAAGGCATAGAAGATGACAAGCACAAGATCAGAGGAACTGTTGTATTGATGAAGAAGAACGTTTTGGACTTGACAGATGTTAAAGCTTCTTTTCTTGACAGGGTTCATGAGCTCCTGGGCAGAGGTGTTTCTTTCCAGTTCATTGGCACTGTTCATGGAGATCCAAGTAAATCTCTCTTACCCTCTCAGTATACTTTATTCAGCTTCCAACAAAACCCATAATTTGTTAACACTTAGTTCCGTGCAGAATGAACTGAACAATATCAAACCAGGTGCAGGAACTTTTCTGCTCCTTGCTCGGTTCCTGCACCAATTTGTTACAGGACCATATCTCCGTTCCTTTTTGCATACAGAAAAACAAGTTGCTAGACAATTTACTACCTGGTAGTAGTTTTTTTAACTTGCACGTGAGAAAAGTCGGATGAAATTTGAAACTGAAATGCATTAGTTTATGTATTTAGCTCCAAAACTGGGGAAAGTAGCATACCTGGAGAAATGGGTCACAAAGACCCCGTCTTTAACGGCTGGGGAAGCTGCATTTTCTGTCACATTTGATTGGGACGAGTCCATGGGCGCCCCCAGAGCTTTAATAATCAGAAACCATCATCACAGCCAGTTCTATCTCAGGACAGTTGCTCTAGAAAATGTTCCTGGTCATGACAGCATTCACTTCCTCTGCAATTCCTGGGTGTACCCAACACACCGGTACAGTTACGACCGCGTGTTCTTCACCAACAAGGTAATCTTAGTTTGGTGACTTGAATTTCTTGATGAAGTTCTTGCATAGCCCACTTTCCAGGGGATAATCTTAACAAAAACACTAAACCTACGATAAATCTTACTGCAACAGTTTGTGGACAATAATGATATGGTAGAAAGTGATTGGTGTTAGAAGTTAAGTGCAAGGTCCAGCTAAAGCTAAAAATTTGCATACTAATTGTTCACCACATGATTTGGGTTCAGAAAGTTCTAGCAAGATGTTCTGTACATTTAGCATTGCTCATACACGAGGTTCATGCTTTCAAGATCACATAATGCCAATGGAAATCAATTCTGATTGTAAACTACGTGTACCATACAACCAGCACATCTGTCATGATTGTCACCTTTAGTTGACAATATTGGGCTCCAGTCGCCTACTTTTCCTTTTGCTCCATTGGAAATCCTCATCAACTTACCCCCCAAGATCCAAATCCTCTCCAGTGAATCAGGCTGTCAAATCTAAGTAATTGTCATGTTTCCTTCTTCTTCTTCTTAAATGTCATTCATTCATTGTTTTACTGAAGGAAGAAACATGAACTGGATGGCCGAATCTGCTGGAGAAGAGTCTGATCCTATGTACTAATGATAATTTGAAAGAACACACCATAAAAACAAAGAAAAATCCACAAAGAGAGAAAGAAACAGTGCTGAACAAAAAATGGGGGAGCTAGTTCATGGTGGGGTGGAATAATCTTTAAAGGGTTCTGTTTTTCTTGTTTTACCCAAAAGCTTAACTGGGATAGAATCAGTGGCAGTAATGGTGGTGGTACCAAATGTATGCAACCTAACAAACGACTCCTTTTTGTGTTAGACCTACCTTCCAAGTCAAACTCCAGTGGCACTACAAAGATACAGGCAACAGGAGCTTGAAAATCTCCGTGGAGATGGCAAAGGAAAGCTTAAGGAATGGGACAGGGTTTATGACTATGATTTCTACAATGATCTAGGGAGTCCAGACAAAGATCCTAAATATGCACGTCCTGTTCTTGGGGGATCTGAGGAATATCCATATCCAAGACGAGGAAGAACTGGTCGGAAACCAACCAAAAAGGGTCAGAATTTCTCTGTAACTTGTATAAGTCTTACTTTAAATGTGCTATGTACTGATTAAATCACACTTCTGAGACAGATCCCAAGAGTGAAAGCAGATTGCCACTTCTGAGCCTAAACATATATGTCCCCAGGGATGAGCGTTTTAACCAAGTGAAGTTTTCAGATTTTCTGGCCTATGGCTTGAAATCCCTGTTTCAGGTCCTGATCCCAGAAATTGCATCTTTGGGTAACAAGACCATAAATGAGTTTGACAGCTTCCAAGATGTACTTGATCTCTATGAAGGTGGTTTTCTGCTGCCTAATGGCCATGCCCTTAATAAGATAAGAGAATGCATCTCCTGGGAGATGATTAAGGAACTTGTTCGCAGTGATGGCGAGAGATTCATGAAATTCCCAATGCCTGATGTGATCAAAGGTATAGCTCACCTCCTCCAATCATAACTTTTTGGCAAATTGCAGTTTCAGCTCAACAATTGAAACCATCTGGGGAAAACTACAGAAGGATCACTAAACTGATAAAATAAGAGGATGTGAGGGAGAGTGGATCATTAACCTACATCATATTGCACAAAGTATATAAGTTACTCAATTCGTTCACAAGATGAAATAAATTTTATGTGGTTGATTACAGACAACAGGTCAGCTTGGAGGACAGATGAAGAATTTGCAAGAGAAATGCTAGCTGGAGTCAATCCGATCATAATCCGTTGCCTCCAAGTAAGGCGTAACCGATTGCCTCCATTAACATTCTTTCATATTTACTCTTGCCCAAATAACTCGCAGCATTATGTTTACAGGAATTCCCTCCAACCAGCAATCTTGATCCCAAAGTTCATGGGAACCAGAACAGTTCCATATCTAAGGAACAAATAGAGGGAAATATGAACGGGCTTACCGTACAAGAGGTAACATTAATTTTCCAAATCTTTCCCTACTGGTGATGTAGTTATCATTCTCTCAGACCACCAATGGCTTCTTGTTGCTCCCTCCTCTGCATTCAATTTAGGCAATGAAAAACAACAAAATGTTCATCCTAGATCATCACGATGCAATAATGCCATACCTGAGCCGTATAAACTCCACTAGCACAAGGACATACGCATCTAGGACACTTCTCTTGTTGCAAGATGATGGCACGTTGAAGCCATTGGCAATTGAATTGAGTTTGCCTCATCCACAAGGAGATCAACGTGGTGCTGTCAGCAAATTCTTCACTCCAGCTGAGAAAGGTGTTGAAGGATCAGTCTGGCAGTTGGCCAAAGCTTATGTTGCTGTGAATGATTCTGGGTATCACCAGATGATTAGCCACTGGTATGGAAAAATATTATGTAACTGAAATTAGATGTTACTTGTCCTTCACTGTCTCTAATATATCTGCAGGCTAAACACCCATGCTGTAATAGAGCCCTTCATAATTGCAACCAATCGAAACATGAGTGTGATTCACCCCATACACAAGCTTTTGCATCCCCATTTCCGCGACACGATGAATATAAATGCTCTGGCTCGTCAGATCCTCATAAATGCTGGTGGGGTGCTGGAAACTACAGTCTTTCCTGGGAAATACTCAATGGAGTTGTCTGCTGTCATGTACAAGAACTGGGTTTTCACTGAACAGGCTCTGCCTGCTGATCTTCTGAAGAGGTAAGCTGCACCTGCCAGAATAGTAGAGATTTTTTGTACTGCCGATTCTCCAGAATAACCTGTTTATCGGGAGGAAAGAATTTGATCAGTAAATTATTTCAGAGGAGTTGCTGTACCAGACCCAAGCCGTCCCCAGGGTCTGAGACTTCTGATAGAAGATTATCCTTATGCTGTGGATGGACTAGAAATATGGTCAGCCATTGAAACGTGGGTTGAGGAGTATTGCTCATTCTACTACCCTACAGATCAAGCTGTCCGTGAAGATACTGAGCTTCAATCATGGTGGACTGACGTCCGCAATGTTGGACATGGTGATAAGAAGCATGAACCATGGTGGCCAGAGATGCAAACACGAAGAGAGCTCATCCAAACATGTGCCATTATCATATGGATCGCTTCAGCTCTTCATGCAGCAGTGAACTTTGGACAATATCCTTTTGCCGGCTACCTGCCCAACAGACCAACTGTAAGTCGACGCTTCATGCCAGAACCAGGGACTCCTGAGTATGCAGAGCTAGAGTCAAACCCAGATTTGGCTTACCTTAAAACAATCACAGCCCAGTTCCAAACTTTGCTTGGTGTCTCCCTCATAGAAGTCTTGTCCCGGCACACAAGAGATGAGATTTATCTTGGGCAGAGGGATTCTCCTTTGCCATGGACTACAGATACTGAGCCACTAGATGCATTTGAACGATTCAAAAAGAAGCTAGAGGAGATTGAAACCAGAATTTTGGAGAGGAACAATGACAGTAGATTGAAAAACCGGGTTGGACCGGTGAAGATGCCATATACACTACTGTATCCTAACGTCACAGATTACTCCAGGGTAGGTGGCCTTACCGGCAAGGGAATTCCAAACAGTATATCAATTTGAGCTCTGCTAGATTATTATGGTAGAGTAACCTCACTAGTAGCATCTTCACACGCCTCCCACTAGATGAAATTATTCTCGCACAGGCTGTTTTGTTCTCTCTTATACCAAACATAAAGACAGTATGATAACCACCATTTGCATTGTAAAAATTGCGCATTCTATACAATTTGTCTATGAAGGAACTCTCAAATTATTCTTTTTTCCTTCAATGTACCAACCTAATCAGCATCGATTACCGGTGTAAGGTTTCAATTCTAACCCGAAATCCGACCAGAAATTCAACCCAATTTTTCGGGTTAAGGTCAGATTATAGAAGGAAATCAGGTGTATTTGGGTTAACCCGAACCTGAACCAAATTTAAAATGTAAAAATTGGGTTAGTTCGGGTCAAACCCAATTAAACCTGAAAATTACTACCAGTTCAAAGCCCAATTCTATCTCTAACCCAATTTCATCCCAGCCCAACCCACACCCTACTATAAATACCTAACCTAACATCCCAATTCCAAACTCTAACCCATCATCTTACAGCCGGCTGACACAGAGAACACCGCCGTCTGCTGTCGGTGCCGTTCGTCGTCCGTCTTTCGTCCCGCCGTTCGTCTCCATCGTTCTTCGTCTGTTTTTCGCTCCATCGTTCTTAGTCGGCCTCCCTCCTTCGCGATCTTTCGCTTCCCTCCTTCCCTGCCTCATCCGTTCGTCCCATTGTTTGCATCGGCCTACCTCCTCGCGGTCGTTCGCCTCTGCCTCCCTCCCTCGCCGCTGTTCGCCTCTCTTCCTCTCTCCCTCGCGTTATCGTTCAGCCTCTGTCGTTCGTCCCTCGTCTTCATGGTCAGATCGTCGGCAGCTGGCGGCGGTGGCGAGACTGGGGTGTCGGGTAAACCCGACCCCAACCGTATTTTTTATGGCTC
>KK901688.1:26830-42365 GCA_000696445.1 Aquilaria agallochum
CTTTGTTCAGACATGTGAATTTATACTGAGCAAACTTACAAAAGCTATTCCCTTAGCATCTCTACCTTCTCCATTGGTAATTTTTTCATATCATACAAAATGTTCTGATCATACACTTCAGCCTAAGCTTTTCTTTCCCCTTCCTCCACTATATGTATTTTATTTGCATACTCACTTTTTTTTTCCATATACATTTTCACCAATAATCTTGAGAAGCATACTACATTGTCGTAAGGTGCCCTAGTGACCCTGCATTCTTTCTCATCCTCCTTTCCGCACTCATTACAACACTAGTTTAACAGAGAATAATTTCTCTATATACACAACATAGTCAAATAACTTCTATTCACACTTATTGATAATTGTTCTATGCACAAAAAAGTCTAACATTAGTCTATTGTTCATTCATTAAACGTTTACTTGAGGTTGAAACTTTTTTGGTCTGATCTTCTGTACACCATGATAATGTTCTCTTCAGCCTATTGATGCTTCATTATGGCAGACAATTTCCATGTAAAAGATATGTTTATGTCACTAAACCCTTTATGTGAATTATTATACAAACTTATACAAACAAAAATGTTCTCACTAAATAAAGGCATATTCCTTTGATTAGAAGCATTTGTGATACTAAAAAAGTGGGATTAGTTAGATCTACACTCTATCCCTTATGTCCATATATATTAACATTCCAATACTACCCTTCATAGCATAAAACAAGTACGAACACATCAAATTCTATGTTCTCCAAAATTGAAGATATGCACAAATTAAATATCAGATATGTACAAAGTCAATGTATAAAGAAAGTGAGAGATATGTACAAATAATATGTAATATATGTACAAATGGGATCATAGATATGTTATGGGTTCAACATCCAATAAAAATATGTGTAAACGCATCAAATCTTGCTTTATGTCAAAATTTGATATATGTACAAATAGATAACAGATGTGTACATATCTCAAATTTGCCTTCTTTCCTTTATTATTTGTTATAAAAAAAGGGGGATAAATAGCACCCGTTATCCTTAAACTAAGACTCATATTGTGTTTTCATCCAAAAACTATAAAATGTTACACTGTTCATCTTCTAACTATGAAAATGTTACATTATTTATGTTGTTATTAATTACAATGTTAAAATGGATGGAAAAAAAGTTGAAAAACTAGCATTAACCCTTGAAAAGTTTCCATTTGCCTTAGAAACCTAAACATTTTTACATTTTATAATTAAACCACATTCTCCTAACTGCCCTCCCTTTTCTCCCTCTATTTCTACATAACTGCCTCCTTCATTTACTACTATATCGTGTGCCTTTTCTGACAATCCTAAACCCTCCACATCGGAACACTACTCCGTTGATGCATAATTCAATTATTCGAGAAATAATGCACAATTCAATTATTTGAGAATTAATGCAAAATTGATCATAATGGGGTTGGCTTAGGCTAATGCTAGTGAAGGATTCTGGCGATTAAGAGGGATTTCACTGATGTGGGAGGCGGCTCCTCTGTTGTCGCCATTCTTTATCACGCATATCGGGTTCTCACATCCTTCCCCATTGATTATCTTCTATCCCTAGTGCCTATCCACTTAACACCCTCAATTAGAAAGTCATCGTTTCCTGTGCCGAACCCAGAAGGAAACAAGGACTAGAACAATCACAAACTCCCACATGGCTTGTGTTGGGCCCGATTACCTTCAACTTGACCTTGACCATCAATTCTAAGCCTAGGGTTGAGGCCTCACCCTGCTCCCCATCAGTCGTTGGCAAATTAGCAACAGAAGCTCCGTTGCCCAAATATTGTTGCCAATGATGTAGACTAGAAACTATGGAGTGTGATTCGCAATGATCTCTTTGCTCAATTCGCCACTCTCAAGGCCTTATTGTCTTTTTCCTCTTCGAGTAATAACAATAACAATGGAAAGGATAAAGCTAAGGCAGGTTTGGGTAAATTAGCAATAAGTAGTGGATTGATCATTAGATATAAAAATTTTAGGACTCAAATAAAAAATCTTACTAAGTGTAGGATTGATTGTGCACTTCTCTCCCACTAAATGCTCATTTTGTTACTTCCTAACTAATGTGTTAAATACCGTTACCGCCATATATACCACACCCCAAAATTTTAAGGTATATCGTATGGTATACCGCACCGTATGCCGTTACCATTTTTGTAAAAGAATAAATGTTAGAATATTATTTTAAGATGACATAATTTGTTCAATAATTTATTTTTACACATTTTATATGTATTCTAATTTTTCTCATCATAATTTGTCAAATATAAATAAAATATATATGATAGAAATTATTTTTTTAATACAAAAAACACAAAAAAATGTTATATATAGAGAAAAATAAATAATACTAAAAAAACTAATTTATTGATATAAGAGAAAAAAATGATACTTTAATAATAACAATACATTTTCTAATACCACATTGAGTTCCTAAGTGGTTTAAAGTATGACGCTTCTTTCCTAACTTGTTTTGCAAGAGCAACATATTCATCCCATGTTATGAAATTTTGGTTTTGAGTCAAGAAATTTTGTAAATGAGAGTAATAATCAGTTGGGGTAGCATGTACTAGAAATCCAATTGGGAGATATTGTTAAACATCATGTTGTGGCTGAAAAATGTGATGATTTTCACTGAATAGATTATTGAAAAAGATTGGGGCCAATGATGACGAACCTTCAAGTTGTTACCATCCATTAAATTTTTATATTAACTAAGAAAAGTAACAAAAAAAATAAAAGTAAATATTTTTTTTTTGATATGTATATTATTTATAGTTTAATGTTTTATATATTTATGATATTTTGATGTAAAATGAAAAAAATAGGTGCAAAAAATAATATATCACGGTACGTACTACGCGGTATTTGTGGTATGCCACGGTTTTTTGACAAAATGCATACAAAAAGTGAGCGATATGTGAAATACCTCGGTATACCGTGCGGTAAAATGACAAAATGTGAAAATATTTGTACCGCGTATCACGTACCCACTGTAAACAGTATGCCGCGTGGTATACTGCGGTATTTAACATTATGTTCCTAACAGCCCAATCTAACAATAGGGTGAATTGTATAACATTTTTATAATTAGATGACGAATTGTGTAACATTTTATAGGTTTTGGATAAATCCGTAACATGGGTCTTAGTTGAGGGACTATGTATGCTTATTATCCCAAAAAACTGTTTGATTGGAAACCTGATTCCGGCAATGCTGCTTCTTTCCTCATTTCTCCTTTGATTTAGCGCCTCCCTTCAATCCCAGGTTCATTTACCAACCCTCTGCCCAAATTCAATATGTTTTCCATCGATTCAAATTGAATTTATTGTGACTTTTTATATTCTCTTTCAAGTTGTTTCCGATTTTCTTTTAACCATTCTCCTTAATTTGATGGAAAACAAGAGTCATGGCATGAGCTCAACAGGTAAGCAATCAACGATCCAACAACTCAGAATTATATCTCTGATCTAACGCCTCACATGATGCTACCGCATAGTGCCATAGATAGATGCCTGCAGCAAAATAGAAGGGCCCATCACCACGGAGGTGGTGTGTGAACATACATGGACAAGGAAATTCTTAAGAGGAAATTCATCGAACGGGTTTGAGGCATGAAACATTCATGAAGAAAACAGAGTAGGCAGTAATTTCCTACAAAAAATGGGTCGATAACAGTCACGCTTCCTGGATTTAACGCAGAGAAACAGAGGGGGGAGTTTAAATTCCCTCTCCTTCAACACCAAAATGGTGAGCGGTGACCACCCCAGTTTATGCTTCTGCTTCCATGAAACAGAAGCTCTGTCGCCCAATGAACGGTCTCTAGTTGTAACCTTCCTTCTCTTCGACCAGGCATATGTTCCCGGTTTGACGAAATTGTTATTTGAAGCTAAAGATTCAATTTTATAATGCTTCTAAAATCATTTTTACTGCGTAGAAATAAAAGTTTTTTTGTTTTGAGAAAAAGATAACAACTTTTGCAAGATTTCATAAGGGCTAGTCTTGAACAAACACAAAATATTCATAAGAAAAACATGTCACACTACTAATGGGACAGAGGGTGGCAGCTCAACTGGTACAGTTCCTTCAAGCATGTCCACCACCCTTGCCATGGACGGTCTCACCTGCGGGTCCGGATGAACACACCATAAACCCACCTTAGCCATCATCTCGAACCTGTCGAAATCATCCATTACCTGAACTTCATAGCCCACCGTCATCCCCAACTCGCCAGAGCTCATACAGCTAGCAACCCAATCCAGCAGAACCAGATCGTCTTCTTCGCTCTCTTCATCAACTCGGCCCACCTCTATGTGTCTTCTGCAACTTATGATCTCCAATAACAAAACCCCATAACTAAAAACATCCACTTTGGTCGTGACAGGGGCGTTTCTGAGCCATTCTGGTGCCATGTATCCGACTGTACCTCTTGGGTTTGTATCTGTTCTTGTTTGGTCCTGTTTCAGAAGCTTGGACAGCCCAAAATCTGAGATCTTTGCGGTGTAATTCATGTCTAGTAGAACGTTCTCCGGTTTTATGTCACAGTGGATGATTTGGTTCTCACATTCTTCGTGCAGGTAGCGTAACCCTTTTGAGATTTCGATCGCTATTTGATACCTTTGAGGCCAACTGGGTCTTTGTGATTCATCAAAGAGGAATTTTGAGAGCGACCCGTTTTTCATCAGCTCATAAATTAAGATTCTTTGGTGATTTTGTGTGCAAAAACCCAGTAATCTGGCCAAATTCTTGTGAAATGTCCGGCTTATTATCTTGAGCTCGGTCATGAAATCTTCCTCAGTTGTCTTGATATTTTTCTCCAGCTTTTTCACTGCAATTTCAACCTCTGTGTCTTTCAAACTCAGAATCCCTCTGTAAACTTTCCCAGAAGATCCACAACCAAGGACTTTACTGAATCTATCTGTGGCTTCCTCCAATTCTTGATATGTGAATTTCCGAAATCCAACTCCAATGGCATCTAAGTCTAGATAATGCTTTCTCCTTATGAACCCTCTTGTTGCAGGGTGGTAATAAGCTGCCATTGCTCCAAAAAAGAGGGCAAGAATGGAGTTGAAACCAATACCAATCTTCAAAATCCGATTCCTAACCTTGTTCCTTTCCTCATGCTGTTCTTGATCCATCTTCTTTGGGACTTTGATCAGTGATTGTATTCCTGCACTTAAAGCAGTCTTTCTAGCTTTCAGCAGAGGGCTTCTCTTTGTGAAACAAGTTTTAGTTGATTCTTCCAGTGAAGCGGCTACCTTGTAACAATCTTCCATTAGTGCCCTTTTGCAGCCCTCCAAATCAACGTTGAATATTCTTGACAAGTGCTCGAAAGTTTCAGCTGGAAAATCAGTATCATTTAATACTTGTATGGTGAAATTCTGCATCGAAATGTCTAGACAGTAGTTCATCACTGTCTCTTGGTAGCAACCCTTTAAAAGATTGTTCTGGTCCAGTGGGATGAAGCCTGGCAGGCAATCACAAGTAGAGGTTTGGTTATCTGGCGAAGTGCATAGAGAATTAGGACCACAAACTGAACTGGAGCAAGGTGGAGAAATCTGGGCTTTTATGCAGCAAAATCCTGAAAAAATTATCAGGGCTGCAATAAACATGATGCTAACAGCCAGTTTCATTGTCATATGAATTGAATGGTTTCAATACTGAAGAAGCTTGGAAGATGAGAAAACAGAGGTGATCTCTTTAGCAGACGTGAATGTTTTTCAACGACATCTAAAGTTGGAAGGTCCTTTCTATTTGTAGCTCCTTAATTAAAAATTCTACTTGTGCTCGCCTTCTGAGTTAGGATACTGATTGATTCTTAAGTTGTTCTTTGACAGATGATTTGAATGGAAGCAGACAAGTCAAAGTCTTTTTCCTTCACATGGAAATTTCCCAGTTGCACATGTTCTGCCAACGACTGAGCAGCGTATTTATTAACTGGTGTTGTCCAACAAGGCAAGTCAGTCCGTCTGCCATCTTTTTCTTTTATATCAGCCAGAGTGAGAAAAATAATGAAAAATAAAAATCTGCAAGAAAAGTTGCTCTTATCCTTTTAATATTCATTGGATAAAATCTAAATTTAGTCTCCTAACTTGAAGGATTATCTTAAAGTGGTCCTTTACTTTCAAAAGTGTATCTTGAAGTCTCCTACTTCCCTTAACTTGTCTTATGTCGGTCAATTCTGTTAGTTAAGCCGTTATCTTAGATGAAAGATGCCTATGTGGCATCCATTTTGCCGCGTGTCATCCTATGTCATAACAATGAGTGACTAGTATGGAAGAACATTAAGTATGAGACTAAAATTGGTTAAAATATACAATATTAAGAACTTAAGACATATATTAACCATAATCTTCTTCTTTCCCAAATGCTCAACCACCTCCACCACCCATTCTCCCACCGGCCCTTCCTCGATACTCGCCCCCTCGCCGTCCACCAAGTCCTCAACCCCTCCTTTCCCTTTCCTATCCCCTTTTCGCTCTCTTCTTCCCCTAACCCTGGACCCTCAATCGATAACCACCTCGCTTCTCAGTCGCGACTTCCAGCCTGCCAGTGAAAATCATGATGTGGGCTCTTCTTCTTCTCATCCGCCCTTTAGTCCAATGGCATTTTGGCAAATGCTAGGCTTTTGAAGGATTTTGAGATGGAGCCGAAGCACCCGTCGGCGGAGGCATAGAGGAGGTAGAGGTCCACTGTCCATCAGTATTGTCAAGAACCAGTGTCGTCACTTCTACAATGTCGCTAATCTCGATAATCAAAATTAGGCAAGCAGATCCCAAATTCGAAATCCCAAAATTTTTCCTAGTTTTTTCCCAAATGAAATCCCACACCCTTGGCTCAAGGGCAGAGCTTGATTTCTCGGCAAGCAGAGAAGCTAAAAGGGAAGATAGGAGGTTGGTGAGCCAGAAAGCCAACGACAATGAAAAATTGGGGAAGAATGAGGAAGATAATTTTGGACTAATTTACATTTGAAGTCCTTGATTATTTGTTTATATCAATTTTAACTTAAAGTTTCTTGTTCTTCTATTTTACTCATCCACGTGGCAGTTTGGAGCCTACTATGGGTGTAGCAAGTGTCATGTAGGCAAATTCCATCCAAAATAATGCCTAAACTGACGGCAGAGACTAAAGTAAGACACCCTAATTGAGTTAGGGGATTTTAAGAGACACATATAGAGTTAAGGGACCACTTTAGGACGACCCTTAAAGTTAGGGAACCCAATTTGGCTTTTACCCAATATTCACTTCCTTTTTTTTTTTGTCAGTTTTGCTGGTCCATGAAAATTCGGAAGTCTCAAGAAAATTAAACTATTAAAAAAGGTACATTATAGTTCAAAGAGTTAAAAGGAACTAAATTTTGTCTTAAAACAGTGGTGTATCAATAACAGGAGGAACATCCATCGCAGTTGATCCCTCCAGCATTTGCACAACCTTCTTCATCGAGGGCCTTAAACTTGGGTTAGGAGTAATACACCATAACCCCACCATAACCATTCTCTGAAACCTGTCAAAATCTTCCAATGCTTCTAAATCATCACTCAGAACATCTCTCAAATTCCTGGCCCTTGCACAAGACAATACCCAGTCGATCAGAATCATTTCATCTGCCTCCATTTCACCATCGACTTGATGCAACTCAATGTGCCTTCTACAAAACACTATTTCAAGCAACAGGACCCCAAAGCTATATACGTCTACTTTGGCAGTGACTGGCGCATTCTTGAGCCATTCAGGTGCCATATATCCCATAGTTCCTCTCACATTGGTGCTAGTTCTTGTTTGATCCTTCATCATTAGCTTTGCCACACCGAAATCAGCAATCTTAGCTGTGAACTTGTCATCAAGAAGGACATTTTGTGGCTTAATGTCACAATGGATGATCTGGGTCTCACATTCTTCATGCAGGTACAATAAGCCTAGTGCAATTGCATGTATAAGCTCTGCTCTATGACCCCAACTGGGTTTTTCTCTCTCGAACAGGAAGCTGTACAAAGTTCCATTCTTCATTAGCTCATAAACCAAAAGCCGGTGACTGTTCTCATAGCAAAATCCTATCAGTCGAACTAGATTTTTGTGATGAGTAAGCCCTATCACTTGTACTTCTGTCAAGAATTCCTTCTCTCCCTTTCCAACCCCCGTCTCCAACTGCTTCACAGCAACCTCAATACGTTCATTTTCTAAAGTTAAAACACCAGCGTAAACTGTACCAAAAGCTCCTTGACCTAACTTGTTCTTGAATCCATTTGTTGCTTCACGCAAATCTGAAAATGAAAATGGCCTCAAGTTTATCTCCAGTGGCTTAGGCTTCCCAGGTGGTTGTTTGCTTATGTAGGGTCTTGTGGACGGGTGATGATAGATGGTGATTGCTACAAAAAACAAAGCTAATATGAAGCATATCAGAAGACAAACAAGTAGAACAGCTGTTGATGGAGTCTCTTTCTTGTCCCTGGCTTGAGAAGTTCTGTTAAGATTTGGAACTTTGATAAATGCTACTTTGTTGTTAGTAGAGGGGTTGCTTATTCTACCATTCAACAGAGGCATTCTCTTCTTTCGACAAACATTGCCATCCAAGACAGCAGCCATGCAGAAACAATCATCCTTCATATTCTGTTTGCATTCATTCACATCCATGGATGTGATGCTCGCTAAATCCACTGGCGGATCACTTGGGAAATCTGCAGCATCAATCTGCTGGATAGTGAAGTCGGAAGCTGAAGATTGTGGAGAGCAAAAATCCATGACAACTTCTGGGTAGCACCCTTTGTAAGGGTTTTTGGGATCCCAAGGCGAATATCCAGGCAAGCAATTGCAGGTGACGCTTCTGTTATCCGCAGAAGTGCAGAAACCAAACACCCCACAAACATCAAATACGGTGCAAGGTTCAACGATTGCTTCCCAGACAACTCTCCACTTACTCCCATTCTGTTTCTGATAAGCCAACTGCTGAAAATTTCCATAAGCATCAACTGTTGATCTATAATAGTAATCTTCTACTGGTGTGAGAATTTGTGAACTTGTGCTCATAGAATATATAACTGAGCTACCATTAACAAGATACATTAAAGCTGTGCTCTGGTTGAAAATTAGGCTGACACTTGTGTTGCCACTTGTTCCAGTATACCAGTAACCAGGATCAGCATGCCTGTAAGCAGACAAAACTACATTTCCATCAAATGATTGTGCCTCTAACATGAACCGGCCCGTGGAGTAATCATTACGCGTGCCAGTGGGAATGGAATATAATCTTTGTCCCATAGAAAGCTTCTGGCCCAACAAAATAGTGTCTGTTGGGTGATCAAAGCTCTGCCATATGATTTCCGAAGAAGAATCTTGCAGGACAAAGTTGCCATCATCCTGCATCAAAGCTGACCTTGTTGCGGTACCATTGTATATTGTAAGTTCAGTGCCATTTAAGTGCCTCAGCACAAGCTGCCCTCTTCTTGTGAGATCAATGGTTGATCCATTTCGAGCTGGATCATCACGGTTTGCTGACCAAACAAGTGTTCTATCTGGGATTTTGTTGAACCAAATTCCGACGAGGAAGAGGCCATCTGAAATGTTATAGAAACCGAAGGCGAAATCACCGAGGGACGATTGCCAAGAAGAATTGGAGCCAGCAGTTAAGCTTGAACCAAGGTATATGTTGTTTCTGGTTTGAGAAAAAGCAGGAATAAAGAAAGAAAGCAACAGTGTTGTTGCAATGAGAATTCTAGCTGCGGGCATGTCTGTCTGAGGTGAGAAAAGTTGAACAAGACAAGGGCAAAAAGTGATTGAATCAGGAAGATCAGAGAATGCTGCAAAAAGCAATGCTACTATTACAATATGAAATATATTTTTCTTCGGAGATGGGAACTTTAGAGTCCTTGTTTCGTTAGGCTGTTCCAATTTTTCCATCTCCGCATTCAACATCCCTGTATGTCTCATAGAGGCACATAGTTGACATGGATTGCCACCGGGAGACGGCAGTCAAGCTTGACCCATGGTAAGCTTGCTATAAATGATAGGTATACCATATGATATAATATGCAGTATTTTACAAATATATATATATATTCTAATTATTTTCAACATAATTTACCTAATATAAATAAAATATTAAAGGTAATATTTTTTTATATGAAAACACATGAAACACGGAATATTTTGTATATAACTATGGAAATGTGCTATATTTTAGTACTTGTGTATGCCAAATTATAGCGCATTTTGTGTAGATCACCTATGATTGTGAATACCTTTGGTGTTCATAAGTAGAAACCAATAATCTAGGAGAAAGAAGTTGCACTATTTTAAGTTGAATTGTATAAGAGTAGGGATATTTTGTTTTAGTCTAAATGGGTTAACTTAGTGACTCATCCACCACTGAATTCTTGAAGTCTTAGGTAACTAGGAATCACTCCACATGTATTAAGATGCTAAGGGCTCAAATTTTCCCCTACCTTTTGCAACAAAAGTTGGGGTAAATATTATACTTCTACTCTTTTGTATTGTTTGCTCATTTGGCTTTTTTATTTTTTTTCCTATGGTTTGAACATACCAAATTTCATGTAAAATTTTAGATGAATTTTTTTTTAAATTGAGCAATGTTTAGTATAATAAAAATTGGGTCAAATTTAAGTAAAATATTTAAAAATATTATATGAGGAAGGGAGCATGAATTATGCATTTGCGTCAGATTTTTTCATGGAGCTATGAACTGGATCAGGACACATGCTTTCCCATGAGCAGTTCATGTGAAAGACTTCCATGTGGAAGAAAAATCAAAGGGTGGTCCATTTTATCAGACCTACGACAAAAATCTTTGTGGCTGCTAAAGTTACTTGCTGCTATTGTATTTCTACAGCTATCTCATCCACAGTTAGCTTTCTGTCTATTTG
This sequence comes from Aquilaria agallochum, assembly GCA_000696445.1. Lineage (NCBI taxonomy): Eukaryota > Viridiplantae > Streptophyta > Magnoliopsida > Malvales > Thymelaeaceae > Aquilaria > Aquilaria agallochum. The sequence continues at coordinate 37,735 of KK901688.1, forward strand.
TCAATGATGAAGTTAAGGTGTTCATTGGGAAAAAAAAAAAAAAAACAAAAAGGCAAACAGGAAAAAAAATTATTTTTTGTGAAAATTATGTAATGCCAGGTTGGCATATTATACATAATTACGTATAAAAATATATAAATGGAAGAAGATTTATAAAAGTCTTTATATTGAAAGGCGTAAAATTGGAAGAAGATATATAAGAGTATAAAAATGTCACTTATTTTGGGACTCAAGCGGTAGGAAGAATGACTACCGTAGAAGGGGGTGCTATTTTAAGCTGAAGGGATGTTCCCTCAGTTGCCGTAGAAAAGTCAAGGATTGTTATATTAGGATTAGAGGGTTGGAAAACGCCACCGCAGCCATCTACAAATTATTTTAAATTCAAATGCTAGTTTGAAATTGTTTTTTAATTGCAATAAACATTGATATAATTATTTTATGATTGGTCAACGTGTTAGGTACAAACCAGAAGAACAACCGATGCCTAAAAATATAAGGCGCTACAGATCCTAGTTTCAAGCTTCACAAAAATCTTGTTTAACAGAGCAAGCCAAGATGTTGGAAGGTTATGAGCTAGTAAGCTTGATCATTCACCAGTTGGTGGCCTTGATGAGGTTTTTTACCGTGGACCTATGTTCACGCGGACAGGATGACTTTTACCAAAAATGCCCTTGTTTGTTTTTAGCCTTCAATCTTTTTACAATTTCCCGAATTAGGACCTAAGTATGAGATATGTCAATACAAAAGTCATAATCTATGGTAGCTCTGATACCAATGTGTCCAAGTAACATAAATAATTGAAAACATATATTAAGCACAAACATGGACTTGAACTGTATATATATAATTCATTTGCTTAAAACATAAACTTACAGTAAACTAGTGAGTATCAGTTTATACAAGCCACTTGTAGAGAATGGACAAAGGAATGACTAAAATTTGATATCATTGAAGCAGTATACTAAGCTTCAACAACACTCTTACAGCCACTAAGCACACGTAGTGACTCTACCTGAATGCAAGGTAAAACAACTCTAATTCAGATGAAAGAAAGCATCTAGCACATAGAGTAAAAAATGCTGAGAGAAAAAAGGGATGGTCCTTCATAGTGAAGGAGCTTCCTTTTATAGGTAGAGAGACTCAGACATTGGTTATAGGATGAAATCGTGTTTATCAATGAGAGTTGAGAAAATCTATAACCACTATGCTAGTGGCCTTATATTTTCTTGGATTCCTACTTTTCTAGGCCAACAATAAAGGACATTTTCTTTTTTCTTTGTCATTTTTGCCAATAGAATCATGTAAAAGTAAAAACATCTTTAGCTGGAGATGCTTTTACTTTTGCTAAGGAGGCCCTACTTTGCTGGATCCACTATCGACTATTGAAGATGAGGGGCCTTCTTGACTAATCTTCTACAAAAGTTGCTTCTAAGCAGAACTCATGATTTTTTCCTTCATGACAAAAAGAGGAATATCACTGTTTTTGAATTTTCCTCCTTCATAAAACTTGCTCAGAATAACATCTAGAAAATCTTCATCCGAATATTCTTCTTCATCAATGATCTTAATTTTGTGAAGTTGAAAGGCATTTGACAAATATTGATTAATGAAAAATTTGTCCCACCACTTAGACTCCCATACTATTTTTAGGTAGGGTGTGAAATGATTATAGAAGTCCACTTTGCACTTCTCATAATGCCATTAGAGAATCCGTTGAATGTTGTACATAATCATGAAGTGGAAATCTTGGAAAGGCATTGGTTGGCCTTCCTTGTAGAATTATTCTCAGTATTGATAAAGGATTTCGTGGCTTGTTCTGGGAAAGAATATTTGAACAAACTCATTTCTTAGTACCAACTGTAAAACCTATTTGGGAACTTCCTTTGATTGGTTTTCAATAGGATCATCCAGGAGTATTGATGATCTCTATTCTGGATGTGAACAATGTCATACCAAGCCTTCACATAGTCCCAATAAAAGAACAATATGTTCTTGAACTTTCATTGGTTCAAAATTCTCCTTCTTCCTGAGAAAGCTTCTTGTTGTTCAAAAGTTCAAACTTTTAAGATTTTTAATAAAGAAATTCTAACTTCTGAAGTTAATCTTATTAATTGCTCATTTTCACCAGTTTTCTATTTTAATATTTCTTTATAACCTATGTCACTAGCATTTGTTTTTGCCACCTTAAAGGCCTTTGGATTAGGTATATTAATGTAAGAAATTTCTTTTATTTTTCTTTTAACCATCTGAACAGCCTTTGTCTATTCTTCTCCCCATTCTAATGGATTCTTCTTTAACCTGTTAAACAAAAGCTTGCAATTCTTGGCAAGATCTTTATAGAAGTCTGTAACATAATTTAAACTTTTTAAAAATCTCTATAGTAGTTTTTTATCTTTTATCTCATCTGAAAACTTATTAGTAAAACTTATTGATCTATCAATGAGCTTGATTGTTCCTTTATAGATCATATGACCTAGAAATCTAACATTTGTTTAGAACAATTCCATTTTCTTTGATATTACTACTAATCTTTCTTCTTCTACTATTTTTATAAACTTGTTTAAGTGTATCTAGTGTTAACCAATAGATTGAGAAAACACAAGAACATCATTAATGTAAATAATAGTAAAAGAACTATAAGGATTAAAAATTTCATTCATGATTCTTTGAAATTTTGAAGGAGCATTCTTCAACAAAAAAGGTATAACATTCTATTCATAATATCCAAATGGAACATTAAAACCTCTTTTATATTTTTTTTATTTGGTAATTTGAATTTGCCAATACACTGCTTTATATCAAACTTAGAGAAAACAATAACATTATGAAGTTTTGATAATAAATATTTTTTATTAGGTATTGGATACCTGATCTAATGGGGTATATTATTGAGAGGTTTATAATTTATTACCAACTGTGGCACTCCCTTTTTCAATTTCTGCATTTTTGATAATATAAAGATTAGAACAGTTTCATGGAAAATGATTTTTTTTTAATTTTTTTATCAAACAATTCTTGGATTTCTTTCCTACAATGAGTTATTAATTCTTCATTTATTTGGATGACTCTTAATCTTGTAGGAATGTTCTTTTCATCAAATCCTGGTTCATAAGAAACATTAACAATATGTTTCTTTCTTTCCCAAAAAACATTTGAAATGTCTGCACATATTCTTTTTGCTAGAATTCCTTTAAAGTGCTCAATCTTTTGTTTTGCTTTTAAGTTTTCTAATCTTTCTTGAACATTCTTGTATTTTGCTTCTTCTTGTAAATACATTAATACATTTTGCTTTTTTCCTAGATCTATAGTAAGTTCTTCCAACCAAGATCTTCTAAGGGATTTGGCAATCTCAAAAGTGATTTTCTTACCAAATTCTCTAATAGAAATTCCATTTATATTTACTTCAAAAGGTACAATAGCAGCGAAGAATGAATTTTTTAAGATTATGTCTTCATTCATGTTTAAGACTGTGAAGTGTTGCTTAACACAAACATCATTATTGCATACATTCACATTCATTAGTTTAAACCTTGTAGGCAATGTTTCTTTATTTTCCATTGTGATTGATCCAAAAGATTTATTCAAGTATTAATAAGGGACAATTCCTTCCTTAATGTAGTTTCTATCAGCTCCTAAATTAATCAAAGCTGCTGTTGTGATTCTAAACTAATTTTTTACTGATAAAGTTATTCTGCATGTAAATCTTTGATTAAACATAGAATACGCTTTATTGATTTGAAGAGGTAGGTTTTGGGAATCATCTTTTATTTCTTTATTTACCCGACTTGTTTTTGGAATATTTTTACCTCTTTATCTTTGCTTTGCCTTGAAGCCAAATTCTTCCATAACCTCAATGATAAGGTCATTTTCTTAATTTTCTTGAGAATATTCTCCAAAGTTTTGTAGTTCTAAAATCTTAATTCTATTTTTTAGAGATTTTATTTCTACTCCAACTTCTAAAATTTCTCCTTCCAATTCTGCCACAGTTGACTCCTTATAGCTTTTTTGCGATTCATTAATTCTTTTAAGAATTTCATTCTAGCTATAGACAGGCGATTTTGTTAGTTACTGTATATCTACTTTTTTTTTAATTCCTTTTATATTGACCTTGATCTTGTTGGTGTTCTTGTTTTCTCACGTTGTTAAGATACTTAAACAAAACTTCTTTTCTCAATTCTATGTTATTAATTTTCTTATCAAATTCTAAAATTCTTGGGTAAGTGGCATTCATTGTCCTTGAACTAAGGCCCATGTTGTGGATTTATCTTAGAACTAAGAAATATTATACCGTTCGTCCTCTAACTATGAACATGTTGCACTATTCATCCTACTGTCAAATTTCTCATTAAAATGGAAAGAAAAAAAAATGAAAAAACATGTTTTAACCCTAAAAAAATATCCCATTTACCTTAAAAACCTCAAAACTTTTATATCTTGCAATCAAACTACCTTCTCCACTTTCTTTCAACCATTTAACTCAAACCCATAGTTTTCCTTTAACCATTTTCTTTTTTTTCCCACTAAAACCTTGTGTGGACTATATTTACTTTTTATTACTTGGATATAATCACTATCTAGAGGGCATAGGATTAAACTACTAAAGGTATTTTGCAATTCACATGAACAACTAC
>KK901688.1:49632-63630 GCA_000696445.1 Aquilaria agallochum
GCCCCAAACATCAGAGTGAATTAACGTAAACGGAATGCTATTTTTATTCAAACTTATTGGGTACGATGCTCTATGGCTTTTTGCTGCGATGCAAGTTTCGCACTTCAAGTCAGAGAGCTGAATGTTTGAAAACAAATATGGAATCAAATGTCTTAAATAGCCAAACGAAGGATGTCCTAGTCGACGATGGAGCAACCAAACTTGTTTCTCCTTGCTGCTTGTCGTATGATTGACTCTGCCAACACTAAGATCATCCAAGTAGTACAGCCCTTCTCTTTTAGTACCACGCCCAATAATCTTCTTCGTGAGAATGTCCTGAAGAAGTCAGAATGTAGGGTACATTAACACTACACAATTAAGATCTTTAATAGCCTGACTCACAGACATTAACTTGTTTGAGAGAGATGGCACAAGTAATGTGTGTGGGAGCGAGAGGGATGAGGACAACTTTACAGTTCCAGCTCCTGTAACTGGGTATGTTACCCCATTTGCGTTTGCAATACACGTTCTTCTAGGTTTAGAAGTGTGAGACAGATCACAAGCATCAAACGTCATATGATCTGTTGCCCCTGAGTCAATAATCCAACCACCAATCTCACAGGACGTAGAACTAACAAATGCACTACCATAGTTACCTTGATGGTGTTGTTCGCAAGAATCATCCAGTACCTCATCTTGGGGAAGAAGGGACAGCTGGGTTTCTCCCGAGGCTACGGCAGCACGTCCTGTGTTTTCCCTTGGGGCATTTCGTTCGCGTTTCTTCTTTTTCTGATACTCCTCCCACCAATCCGGGTACCTAATTAGTTCGAAGCAGTCATCCTTGGTGTGCTTGGGATTTCCACAGTGAGTGCATTTACCTCCAGTGGTTTGGTTATTGGATTTGGACGTTGTATTCAGTCTCACCCCCGCCTTGCTCCCCTTAGATACCATCACAGCACTTGTTGAGGTATCACCATCTGAGGCCATTACTGCTTGTCGAATGTCCTCCCGTCTGACATACGCATAGGCTTGCTTAACTGTGGGAAAGGGTTGTAGTTGCAACACATCACTTCGGACGTTATCAAGTCGATCATCCAGACCATCTAGGAAGGTGTATACTCTATCCTCCTGCAAGTTCACATTGTATTGTCTAATATCGTTAGGACATTTCATGGGATTGGGGCGACGAAAATCAATTTCTCTCCATAATCCCTGCAAGTCATTATAATGCTTCTCAATTGGTCCACCCGCTTGTTTGGTCTGAGTCACCCTCCGTCGAAGATCGTATACTTGTGAAGTGTCTGCTCCATCAAAATATGTTGTAGCGATCGCATCCCATACTTGTTTCGCTGTCGCGAAACGGATAAAGTTACTTACCAAGGATGGATCCATCGCATTAATCAGCCATCCTTTGACTATGGCGTTCTCTGTCCGCCATCTTCGAAACAAAGGGTCTGTCTCCAAGGGTTGAGGTAAATCACCGTTGATATACCCCAGTTTGTCCTTCCCCGAGATGTACATCTCGACCACCTGGGACCATAGGGCGTAGTTGGAGCCGTCCAACTTAACACCAACTGGGATGGCCAACGGTTCAAGTGTGAAGGGGGTAGCTTTACTAAAAGCTTCGGTCAGTTTCGTAGTCCAGTCTCCAAGACTGGACTCGGTTAGGTCGGTTGATGGGTTTTTGAAGTGGTCTTCCATGGTGTTTGGCTTGGTTTATTTTTTTTCGGTTGGTTGATTTGTGAAGCAGTAATCCTGCTCTGATACCATGTAGAACATAGAGTTTTGGGAATGTTTTCTCAACTATTTTCATTACGAACTGTTAATACATATATACATCTCCAGAGCTTTATCTGATAGACTATAGGAAGAGTTTGCTTTAGTCTAGACTTCTATACAGAGCATACATGCAGCAACGTAAGAAACTAAACTTCATCTACAACACACGCCAACATTTTCTTTCTGCTTACCTCTGCACCCTGAGTGTCCTCTTATAGAGCTATTGTGAATAAGCTAAATTATCCTGTGTCAAAGGGTAGCACCATTTCCTACGAGTTTTTCCTCCCTCTTCAATCCTTATGCATCAAGGGTATACTTGGGATAGGAAACTGCAGCGACCTGCTTTTCTTTAAGCATCTGCCGCTACTGGTCATCTCCCTGACAACTCTTTCTAATCTCGAAAATTAGGGGTATGGTGAATGTAGTGAGAGCCATCATGGCAAGTTCATGGGAGGAATACCAGAGAAAACATTTGCCGCAAGGTTTTCCTTACCCTTACTGTACTACATCTTATAGTTGTAAGGCGATAGTTTGATAATGAACTTCTATTGTAGTGTTGTAAGAATTCGCTGCTCCAATAGGTGCTTGAGGCTCTGTTGATCTATCCTGATGATGAAGTGAGCTTGCTAGGGTCTATAGCCAGCCTAGCCTCAGCGATAACATGTCCTAGGTAAGCCACTTCATGAACCCCAAAGCAACATTTTTCTTTTTTCACAAACAAAGAGTGTCACTGTAAGAGCTTTAAGGACTTGGTTACATGCTCCAAGTACTCCTGCCAAGATGAACTATAAATCAATATATCGTCTAAGAGTATGAGTATAAACTTATGGAGGTAGTCGCAAAATATTGTATTCATCAGATTTTGAAAGGCATATGGCGTGTTTGTCAATCCAAATGGCATTTTGAGAAATTTGAAATGTGCATGTAGAATGCAAATAACTGTCTTTGGCACATCCTGTTCACACATTCTTATATGATGCTCATCAAGAAGTTCTTCTAGAACGGGCATTGGAAATTTATCTTTCACTGTCACTTTGTTCGGCTCTCAATAGTCTATGTAATTAAAGCCACCACAAATTATCCTTCTTCTTGACCAAGACGATCAGTGAAGAGAAAAGGCTAGTGCTGGGTCTTATGATCTTGTCCACTAAAATTTCGTTGACGATCTTTCTATTACGTCTTTCTGTAGAGTTAAGTATCGGTAGGGGCGCACATGGATAGGGCTAGCTCCTGGCATCAGGGGTATTCGATAGTCTTGAGCTCACTGAAGAGGCAGCCCATTTGGCTCATGAAACAGATCGTCAAAGTCTTCTAGTTATTATATTGTAGACCTATGTCTAATTAGACATATTAATTTAGCCCTAATTCTCTATAAATAACATATAATCCGGTAAATAAATTGACTAATTTACTTATGGGCCAAAACTCACTTTCACTCTTGAAAACTCACCTCTGCCGTCGCTGCCATCTCCTCTTCCGATGAACCGTCATCGCTTTCAGATTTTATAGTCATCATCTGGCTCCAACTCTCGCAGCTGCTTGGGTCCAGATCTCATCGTCACACGCCGGATCTCATCATCACTCGTCGGATCTTGTCGTCACCTATCGGATCTTGCTTCTGATCGTTTCCTGGATCTCATCGTTACTCGCCAGATCTCATCGTCATCCGCTGGATCTCATCGCCACCCACTGGATCTCGTCATCACCTGCCAGATCTTGTTAATCACTTATCGGATCTTGCTTCTAATCGTTTCCTCCAAGCGTGTCCTTGTTGTTTCAGAACAACAAAAATGTTAGCAATAAAATGTAAATATGTCTAATATAGTATGTGGAAGTGTCTACAAGGTAATATAAAATAAAATATTATAATGTTAAATTAAAAATATTTGAAGTTATAAGAATAAGTGTCTAATTGAATATTGTAAAATGTCTAAATAAACATGTAAAAGTGTTTAAACAAAAAATAGCAAAATTGCTGAAAAAAATGATAAAATCAACTTGTAAACAATTTATTATCTTTAAAATATAATAAAAAAAGTGTTTGAATTAATAAGTAAAATTGTCTAATTGAATATTGAAAAATGTCTAAAAAAATATATAAAAGTGTCTGACTAAATAACTTCTGAATAATTTATTACCTTTAGAAAATAAATGTCTGAAATAATTAAAATAAGTGTCTAACTAAATATATAAAGGTATTCAAATCAACATGTAAAAGTGTCTAAATATTTAGAAATGTTCAAATAAAGGTATATGATTCAATGTCCAAAAAAATGTCTAAATGAAAATTTTAAAATGTCTAAAGTACAATAGAAAAGTGTCTAAACAATAATAACTAACAAAAAAAAATATTTTGTTTTGTAAAATCAAACGCCATCTTTCATCAATAGCCTTCCCTCCACCCCGCCCTCCCTCTATGCTTAGCCTCCCTTCATTGCTCACCTGGCATCACCTTTTATGACCAAATAGAGCCGCCAGCGATCATCGACCTTCGATCTCTCTAAGTCGGTGACAACCGCACTTTGATATCTCTAAACCAGTTTCTTTCTCCACGATCCGATTTGCTCATAGATCCAGATTTTACTCTTAATTGCGATATCTTTTGGAGGCGGCTACTAGCTTGTCGACGGAGAACCAGGTGCGATCTCGGTGGCTCATTTACCTCTGTCATAGTCGATCACACCCCGCCAGCTACAGCCGTCAATCGCGCCTTGCTGTTGATCGTCCTCCATCCGTCGATCGTGATTCCCTTCGATTTCACCGTTGTCGATCTCGATCTCCACCACTGCCTTGGCATCGGAGATGAACACGGATAAATAGTCACCATGATTGTATAGCAGCACGAAAAGGAGTGGCAGTTGGACCGTTGGAACCAAAGAGAGGAAGTAGTTGGCGGGAAGTTGGAACGAACAGGGGAAAAGCCGGCGTTCGAACGAGAGAGAGAGATAGAGTTTGAGAAAGGTAAAATTAAGGGGTATAGTTGTAAAATTAGCCACTATGTCTAATTAGACATATGTCTATATTATCCATAGTAAAAGTCTTCCTGTATCCCTAAAAGACTTTCATCTTTAATCTCCAATCTATGTGTCCATTTGGACCTGACATGTTAGCGTAACCCAATAGCTGTATGGCAAAAACTTGGGCTCCAAGGTAATGAGCTATATGTTGCACCTTATTGTGGATCTTGCTAGGGTTAACATGCTCAATTGATACCTTGGTTGTGCCTTTTAACCACACCTTCCACCCCTGAAACTTAAAAGTCATGGTGAGGGCCCCAAAGTTCCAATTAATGTTTTTGAGAGTTCAAAGCCATTAGATTCCCAAGACCATGTTATAGTTGCTGAGGGGAATTAAGGGAGCATTAGTGGTGAACTGCACATCCTGAAGCTTCCACTTCAAGTTCCTACACATGTAAATAGAATATATAGTCGGGCCATTAGCGACTAATATTCCCAGTGGCCTAACCTGCTCAATTGAGCATCCCATCTTTCATGCCAATCCATCATCGAGGAACACATGTGTACTCCCTGAATCAATCAACATATGTATGGGTTGCCCCTGAATTTGTCCTGTCATCCCCATTGTGGTAAAATTTGGTAGGCCATGAATGGCATTTAAAGAAACATGGGAAGTGACTTGGGGTGTTTCTTGGGTCTTCATTTCTTCCTTTGAGTCAGATTCTTCAGGGAAATCCTTGAGCTCCACCCCCAGATGATGGAACTAACTACACTTGCATTTACGCTTAATGGTAAATCACTCGTCGCACCAAAAGTAGAGTCATTTTTTCCCTTTTTTCGTTCATCTTCTTTTCTGTGAGGCATTTAGTTCCCTAAGTGTCCAGTAATGTTTGGGAGGGGGATTAGGGGTTAAGCTCATGAGACAAGGTCCAGGGTTTGGTAGTAAACCCCTGTCTTGTCTTCCTAAAGTTTTCTACTCCTTTTATTCGACAAAAGTACTGACTCATGCATCTTAGCTAGGCACTATTCCTAAAGCAATGTCTTTGGTCGCAAGGTCCTTATTTCATATTGCATCTCTTCGTTCAACCCCCCCATAAATTGCCCAACAATAAACTCATCAGAAAAGGGTTCTTCATGGTTGAAAAGGATTTTGAACTAGTTTTCATAATCTTTGACTAACCCTATCTGATTAGGGTTCTTTAGTTCAATCATGATGACCTTTGCCAAATCGTTCTATAATAGCAGTGGAGTAGGGAGTCCATGTGAAACACATGTTCTTTGGCCAATCACGTAGAAAATGTTTGTGCCATTGGAGAGCAAGCCTTTCCAAGTGAATGAAACCTATTTGGATATATCTCTCCTATGGAATGTTGTCAATCTCAAAGATTTGGTTGCAACAAAAGACCCTATGAGAAGTAACAGTGCAAGAAAGAATAAAGTAGGCTGAACTTGTTCCTCCTATTGATTATTACTGATAATAACTCTTTATATAAAGCTGTTACAGATGTAAACAATTTAGAAAAGTGGAAAAACAGATTTTGCACGTTGGCAACAAACACTAAATCAAATCATAACATACTTCAACGGAAACAAAGACTCTTATCAACTCCTAAAACTTCTCAACAGCTTTGAATTATTCGTTCAACACCTTCCCATAATTCAAAACTGGTAATGCTCATCATACTTCAAAACTTCATGAATTTGTCGAGAGATAGTGCTTTTGTGAACATATCTGAAACTTGCTCATCTGATTTGCAGAACTTGACTTCCACTTCTTCATTGCTAATCAACTACCTTATGAAATGGTATTTAATTTCAATATGCTTTGTCCTCCCATGCATAATTGGATTCCTAGTCAAAGCAATAGCTGACTAGTTATCACATAAAAATGTGGTAGCACTGATTTATTTCTGGCCAACTTCACTCATAATTCTTTGAATCCAGACTGCTTGACATGTTGCTGTAGTTGCGACAGTGTACTTGGCCTCTGTGAAGGATTGTGCAATAGAATTTTGCTTCTTAGACATCCACATGATAGCTCCAATTCCCAAGTTAAATCAATTGCCGGTGGTGCTCTTTCTATCATCTTCTGACCCTGCCCAGTTGTTATCCATATAACCCTTCAACATGAACTTGGTTGTGTTGAAGTACCAAATTCCATAGTCATATGTTCCAGCAATGTACTTCAAAATTCGCTTTGCAGCACCAAAATGATATGCAGTAGGGCTGTTCATAAAGCATGATACCATATTTACTGAGAATGCAATGTCTAGCCTTGTATGTGTTAAGTAGATAAGACGCCCAACCAAACTTCTGAACTTCCTTACGTCTGTTGCCTCTGTTCCATCTTGAGCCTTTAGTTTTAATTTGCATTCATTGGACTTACTATAGTAGTACACTCCTCCATCCTAAATTGCTTAATCAAATTCATTACATACTTTCTTTGTGATATAAAAATCTCTTCCTCGGTTTGTTTGACTTCTAACCCAAGGAAGTAATGAAGTTTGCCCAGATCGGTCATTTCAAATTCCCTCATCATGGCATCTTTGAAATCTAAAATGAGTTGTATAGAAGAGCCAGTATACACTGTATCATCCATATAAAGACTCACAATTACCATATCTTCTCCTTTTTGCTGCTTCAAATAGAGGCTTCATTCACTTGAGCTCCTTTTGAATCCATTGTTGATGAAAAACTCGTTAATCTTACTGTACCAAGCCCTTAGGGCTTGTTTTAGGCCGTACAAGGCTTTGTTCAGCTTGTACACCTTATGCTCTTCTCTCGGGCTCACAAATCCTTCAGGCTGTTGGAAATATACCTCCTCCATTAAATCACCATTGAGAAAGGCTGATTTTATGTCAAACTAGAATATCTTCCAGTTGTGTTGAGCTGTAAGTGCCAAGATGATTCTAACAGTTTCGAATCGTGCAACCGGGGAAAAAGTTTCTTCAAAATCTACCATATACTCTTGCGTAAGGCCACGTGCCACCAGTATGGATTTATACTTTTTCACTTGACCATCTGAGGTATATTTAATCTTGAAGAGCCATTTCAAGCTGATTGTATGTTTTCTTTCTAGGAGTTCCACCAAATTCCAAGTCTGATTCTTTTCTATGGATGCAAGTTATTCTTCCATGGCCTCTCGCCACACATTGTCTTCTATTGCCTCCTAGATGTTGATTGGTTTTTTAGCGAAAAGTGCATATGTTGATGAATAAATTTCATTTAGTGACTTTCTCTTCCTCCTTTTTTATTCTGATGATGATTTTTCTGAAGCACTTGATACAGGTGTTTTGAGCAGTGGACTCACTGGAGGTATGATTGTCTCAGCTTGAGCTGAAGTCTCATCATTTTCAATTTCGATAGAAGACTCCTCAGTGACTACTTCCATTGTCCATCACATACCTTCATCAAACTTTACATCCCGACTAATAACAATTTTCTTGTTTCCAGGATCAAACAACCTATAAGCTTTAGAACATAAGCTATATCCAACAAATACATATGTTTTTGATTTCTGTTCTAGTTTGTGTCTATCAGTAGTAACCAAAGCATAGCATAAACATCCAAAAATTTGTAAGTGACTTACAGATGGCTTCGTCCCATGCCAGGCCTCATAAGGGGTTATATTCCACACAGCTTTTGTAGGGGATATGTTTAGAAGGGTATACTACTATTGCTACCGCTTTTGCCTAGTAGTCGTTTCCGAGTTGTTTGGACTTCATCATAGATCTGGCCATTTTAACCACAGTTCTATTCTTGTGTTCAACAGTCCCATTCTGCTCCGGGGTATAAGGTGCTGCAAGTTCTCGCTTGATCCTTCCTTTTCACAAAATTCTGTAAATTCCTTAAAACAGAATTCTCCTCCTCTATCTGTTATGAGAATTTTCAAGGTGCTGCTACTTTACTTTTCACTTATGGCTTTGAATTTCTTAAAGTGTTCAAGAGCCTCAAACTTGGCTGTCAAAAAATATACCCAGCACATACGTGTTAGGTCATCGATGAAAAGCAAAAAATACATGCTCTCAACATGAGACCAGATTCTCATTGGCCTGCAGATGTCTGCATGCACTACCTCTAGTTTCTCATTGGAATGCCTTACCTGACCTCTGGGAAACGATTTTTCGAGCTTTTTTTCCTAAGGCACTCCTTTCACAGACGTGATCAATGGTTTTAATTGATGGTAATCCCATCACCATTTTCTTGGTTTCTAACAGTTGCAACCCTTGATCATACAGGTGGCCATATCGTTGATGCCATAATTCTGATTCGCTTATCTTGCTAGTTATAAATGCAAAATCTTGTTCATGAGAAAAATTGATTGGGAACATGCAATTATCATTCATACCTGCCTTCAACACACCTTACCAGTCTTTGATTTAACAATGCACATGCCTTCCTAAAAAAGAACACTAAGGTCGCTGTCAATTAGTTGACCCACACTTACCAGATTGTGGGCTAAGCTTGGAGGGTAGTGCACGTTGCTAATGAGCTTCTCCTTTCCAGCATCCATTATTCTGACAGTGCCTTTTCCTTCTATGATTAACTGCTTGTCATTGCCAAGATGAACTTGAGCTTTGTATGCTTCATCTAGGTCCTTAAACTTGGTTTTTTCACCTGTAAGGTGATTGGAGCACCCACTATCAAGATACCATAGTTCTTTAGATGAGGATTAAGAGCTTACATTGGTCATGAATAAATAGTTATCCACTTCATCTAGTTGCTCCATAAATTTGGCTTGATCGTCTTTGCTCCAATATGCATCTTCTCGATGTTTGAATTTTTTGTAGTACGTGCATTGGATAGTGCTATGACCGTATCCTTTTCCTCTGAATTCTTCTCGACCTCTCCTTCGATTTTGATATGAACCTCCTCCGAGGGCTTGGAAGGCTTGCTCCTCCTCTTTTATAACTGATCTATTGATCCTTACTTCATGGGCTTGCAAAGAACCTAGGAGCTCGTCTGTTGTCATGGTGAAGAGGTCCTTGGACTCTTCAATGGTAGCTACAACATGGTTGAACTATGGTGCCAAGCTTTTCAGGATTTTAGCAACTACTATCTTATCTGTAATCCTGTCTCCGTAGGCTCGCATTTGGCTGACAATTGAGATAACCCTTTCCAAATATTCTTGGACTTGCTCATTATTTTTCATAGTAGCTATCTTGAACTCATGCCTCATGGATTGAAGCTTCACTGTAATAACTTTCGCCGAGCCTTGATACTCCATTTTAAGAATGTTCCAGGCCAACTTTGCCATTGTAGCCTAGCTATCCTTGCAAAAATAGCATCATCAACTACCTGTTGAATGAAAAATAGAGCTGTTGCATCCTTCTTGATAACCTCTCTACTAGATGGTTCATCCGAAGTTGCTTTTGGGAATCCACTCTCTACAAGATCCCAGAGGTCTTGGGATTTGAAGAAAGTCTTCATTTTGATACTTTAGTACTCGTAGGAGTCGCCCTTGAATATTGGGATTTATGGCTGAGCCATATTCGCTGTTGCTGAGTCGTTTGTCATTCTTCTGATGGCTTTCTAAAAGCAAGTTTTGGACTAAGTTTGGTTGGGAAACCCGCTCTGATACCAAATGTGATAAGTAACTGTGCAAGAAAAAATAGAGTAGGCTAAACTTGTTCCGCCTATTGATTAATACTGATAATAACTCTTTATATAGAGCTGTTACAAATGTAAACAACTTAGAAAAGTGGAAAAACAGATTTTGCACGTTGGTAACAAACATTAAATCAAATCGTAACATACTTTAATGGAAAAAAGGACTCTTATCAACTCCTTAAACTTCTCAACAACTTTGAATTATTCATTCAACAGACCCATCCCTCGACATCATCTTCAGAGAAATAGGGGAAGTTAATATGACCTACCCAAGCCACCTCTTGGTGGCTAACCATTTGCCGAATCGGCACAAGATGACTAAAGCTAGCCTCTTTATCTTGAAAGCAAGCCTGGTACACCTATATGATAAAGTTCTGAAAAGTGCAAAACTTCTTTTCTTACTTAAAAACCACTTGGGCTAGATCTCGATCATATTTGGTGGGATGCTCCTATATCACTTTAGAGATTTGACCCTCTAAGCTTCTTCATAGCTCGTGGAGTTACTACCATTTGCCCTGGACATCACAAGATTGATGCTCTGATACCAGATGTTATGGGATAAAAAATAGGATTAATTGAAGGTTGCTTGCAACTAGGGAATCTCAGCTAGAATGGATTCCAAGGGATGAAAGGCTTATGTCCACGAGATAATTAGAATAGAGGAAAATAGAGAAAGAAAAAGAGAGAGATAGAGAGGAAATCATCGTTCTTATTCATTCTTGCATATTGGTAGGCACCTTATACATATACTAGAGAAAGAAGGTTGCGTAAAAATAACAAATAATCAAAAATAGAAAAAAGGCAATGCTGACTTAGCAATCTTATAATGGCCTCGCACGTGTAGTGACATCCCAGCTCTACTGAGTACGCTCCCAAGTAGATACTAATATACATAGGTAGTATAGGTAAGATATACGATCACATGTATAACACTGAACCCTCATCGAATCGGTGTTAATTAGAGAAAGAAGCAGCAGTAGGGGCGGGAGCGCTCGTTAAGGAGAGAAGAATGATGAAAGTTGGGTTAATTAACCTTTTAAGTTCCTAAAATTATAATTTTTTTTGTCAATTTTAGCCTAAGATTTATTATTCTCCTAGTTTTGTTAATTATTATAACGAAAAAGGATACCATGTTGCATTGTGGGATCGAGCAGGGGTATTAAATGGCATATATGCATTTTTTGTTATAAATAATGTCTAAAATAATGGATGAGACTTGAATAGGATGCGTTGACTGAGTTAGGGGACCTTAATAATTACTTTTAGAGTTAGGGACTATTTTGGGCAAACTAAACACTTAAGGGACCAAACTTGAATTTTACTCAAACATTCACCAACAACCAATAAAAACATTGAGAATCGAGTTTTGAGATTGTCTTCCTAAATGTAAGTACACTTAATAGCACCATTAGGTACAACTGGTTTCCATCCATCCATCAATCCCAGACGTTACCTTCAGTTTAAAACAAATGGGGAGGCGTGAAAATTAGGGGGAAAAATGAGGAGTTACCTAATTAGAGTCATTTACCATACAAAGACTAGACAAAATTAGTTTCTACCCTAATCCCACAAAAAAACAAGTGATCCCCCTGCTCTCGGTTGGTTCCTTGACAGGAAAAAGAAAGGCATTACGAACCCAGGCACTAAAAACAAAGAGGAAGAGATTTTGGTGTGCGACAGGAGAAGGAAGAATGGTGTGGCAACTTAGTACGTTGCCAACACAAAGCTGGTGCGAACCTGGTGTGAGATTCTTCCGATTTGGCCTAGAAGCAAAGAAGTCAGTTTGTACGATTTGTTCGAAGAAGGTTAGGTAAGTCCAAAATCATGTTTTTGAGTTGTTTATTACTTGTATGTTTCTAGGTTCATGATGTATTGTTCATTAGGAAGGGTTTTTGAGTTTGTTTGTGCATTATTGGGAGGGAATTATTTGGGATTTGTGTGCGGTAATCGTTTTAGTTGTGTGTTTCTGGTTTTTTGTTGTATTATTCAATAAAGTGGACCTATATATGGGAATTATGTGTCCTTGTGACAAATTTGTGTGGTTCCATGTTGTGGCTGAAAAGTTGTATGTATGTGGGGAGGACGACAATGAATGGGCATGGGAATCTGTATGAGATATGTGTTAAACTGTAAACAAAATGTATTAAACTTTATGAGATACATATTAAACTAGAAGTGAATTATATTAAACTATTTGGGCTATATATTAGACTGTATGTGAAATATATTAAACTAGAAATCAAATGTATTAATTTGTGTGGCAAACGATAACATGAGAAAATGACATTGACATGAAAAAAATAAAACCACCAAACTCATCATCACCATCAGTACCATAATCGACATTGTCATCGCCATTGACAACAACAGGATGCTAAATATATGAAACTGGAACTGAAATGTATTAAATTGTATGGGATATATGTTAAACTGGAAGTAAATTGTATTAAACTATGTGGGCTATATATTAGACTGTATGTGAAATGTGTTAAATTGAAAGTCAAATGTATTGATCTGTGTGAGATATGGGTTAACTAGAAATTAATTGTATTAATCTGTATGGGATATGTGGTAAACTGAAAACGTAGAATATGTATTAAACTAGAAGTTAATTGTATTAAACTGTGAGGACTATGTATTAGACTGTATGTGAAACGTTTGGAATCAAATGTATTAATCTATCTAGTAAAATCATCACACGATAAAAAGATATTGCCATGAAAAAATAAAACTACCAAACTTATCAACATTACTATTACTATAATTGACTTCGTTATCGCCATTAGCAAAAACAAAATATTCACCACAAACGTCACCAATGCATACACCATTTTCTTCCTTAAGCTCTTCACCCTCACTTTGAACAAATCATAATTAGGAGGCTTGTTCAAATCCAATATATAGTTACATAGACCTTTTAACGCCCCACTTAAAACCATGAATATAATGACAATTGCTAAAAAAAACAAATAGCGAGATGGTGAACTTGAGATGGAGAAGAAGAAATGAAGACGAAAGAATTAAATAAAAAAGGAAACATATACAAACTAAATTGCCATAATTATAAATTTTGAACAAAGTTAATTTCCTAAAAACCATCTAGTCAAATGAAGACTTAAAGACGATGGAATTTAAAAAAAAATGTTTACAGCTAAGTTTCCATAATTAAAAATTTTAACCAATGTT
The DNA here is from genome assembly GCA_000696445.1 of Aquilaria agallochum. Classification (NCBI taxonomy): domain Eukaryota; kingdom Viridiplantae; phylum Streptophyta; class Magnoliopsida; order Malvales; family Thymelaeaceae; genus Aquilaria; species Aquilaria agallochum. Next base: position 63,144 of record KK901688.1, read on the forward strand.
AATATCTAAATTATTATCTTAACAAACAAATCTACCATAAATAACCTAACCTAAATAGAAATTGCCCACCTTCTAACACCATCCACTATGTGCATGAACACTTAAGTGCATTTCAGATTTTCGCTCAAGAATCAAGTTAGGAAACTCTGATTGCCCTTAAATAGATCATTTATTTTATATGTAGAAATCAAAGGCAACCTTGAAATGGATTTATGGGTTAAGGTTGAGGCAGTGATAATACCAGTTTTCCTTGTAGGACATGTTGAGGCCATTATTAGCATTTTGCTAAAAAATTATAGAATGTGTGTAAATTTATTTCCTGTGGTGAGAATTAGTTTTCAAAATAAAATGAGATTAACTAAAATATATTTGTACTAAAAGATGATAATCCTCTATTTGAACTAATTGAAAAACAAATAAGATTTTAAAAAGGTAAATATTAATATTGCTCACAAGCATAAACTTGCTTTATAAATATGGAAATATA
>KK901689.1:0-27238 GCA_000696445.1 Aquilaria agallochum
ATGAAAATTTTCGAACACCCGGTTTACCCCGTTTCACTTGGATCCTGGAGGGTTTCGGTTAAATTCCACTGCGCTGTTGGCTCCCGAAACCCAACACGGTAAGAGTACAAGTGTTCGACCAGGGAGGAAATGATCTCGGCTTGAGGACAAAATTGGACCTCGCCGAGGAGCACCGCGAAATGGGCAAACTAAGAAGGAAGGCTTTCTAGCAAAGAATAGCTCACGCTGCTAACCTACACATAAGAAAAAAAGAGATAAAAAAAGGAGACCTTGTTCTCCGAAAGGCCGAGTTTGAGCCATGAACGCCATCAGAAGGGGTACTTCGGGCAAACTGGAGTGGACCTTATTTGGTCCTCGATGAAGTTCGCCCAGGGGTCTATAAATTGGGTGACATCGAGGGAGTAGAGCTAAAAAATACTTGGCATTCAGACTTTCTGAAAAAATTCTATACTTAGACATTTTTTCAAAGAAAACTTGTAACTACTCCTCCCCGAAGTTGTCAATGAAAATACATGCCGAATATGGCCTCGTTACTGGAGAAATGTTCCTTAATGGTTTTCCTTTTGGAACAAACTCCCTGATGAAGTCTAAAAACTCGACAGAATATGGAAAAAGTCTAAGATGACTCTTTCCGAAAATATAGGCGTAGGCGTCCGCCGAAGATACATACTTAGAATTACACTAACTTCTAATGACTCGCATTCGGAAGAAAGAATGGAGATTGGAGAAAAAATCTTCATTAAAAATCTTAAGGCAAAAAAGTACAAAGCAGCAGGAGTACAAGAGAGAAAGAAGAAGCCTATGGCTGAGCAGGGCCATCCGGTGTCTCTTCAGCATTATCATCTTTAGATGGCTCAGTCAGAGGCACAAGCCCAACCGGGGGGAGATTGAGAACCTCGATCTTAGACTATGTCCCCCTGGGCTCTTTGGGGAAGTCTAGGGCAGACAGGTAAGAAAGGTCAAGATTAGGGTGCCGAGCAAGGACTTGGTGGCGCGCCAAGTAGAAGCCATCCTGGTAAGACACCTTCGACATCTGCTCGATCTGATCCTTCTCGGCACTAAGAGCCCGCCAGCTTGGCCTTAAGCGCATCAATCTTTTCCTCCAGCTTCTTCTTCTTTTTGCTCTTAGTCTCCTTCTTCTTCAGCGAATCAACCTCAGCTTGGAGCTCGACGTTCAAAGTGAGCGCCTTCGTAAGGTTCTCGCTATCTTCAGCGTTCTCCTTCCGAAAGGCCTTATTCTCTAAAGAGAGAGCGGCACACTTTGAGCCAAGATCCTCGACCTTGGCTGAGAAATCAAGAAGAAGCTCCTGCTTGCTAGCCGCGAGCTCGGCCCGAAGATTCACAATGTCCTCCTTTGCAATCTTGTTCAACTCACCGTATTTGAGGACATATTTGTCACAAAACTCCTTTGTCTTGCGTAGAGAATCTTCGGACTGAGAATGGGACTTCGTTTGCTTTGCAGCCCAGGCACGGAAGTATCCGCTATATGCCAAAAGCTGTAGGAAAGAAGGGCCCCGAATAAGTATCAGAAGGAGATAAAAACTTAGAAGAAAATTTTCTAAGTAAAAAATAAGAGAGAACTACCTGGGCGGCATGCTCGGTCATCCTCGCCGCGAGGATCTCTTCATTAGGGCACTCGATGACAAGCGACTGGAAGGTGGCATTGGTCATCACCCCTGTCGCCATCTGGGGAGCCATCAGCTGGCTGTCCTCAGAAAACAAATTCATGTCCTCTGTGAACGTCCAGAAGGGCTCCCTTGGCACCTTATCCTGCGGGATCCGCCTGTCTCGAAAAGCCCTCCGATGGGCATGAGTCTCCATCCAGGGACCAGCAGGCATGTCCTCTACAATATCACACCGAAGTTCCGTCAGTACATCATCCCTTAGCCATTCATCTAAAAAATTGTAGATGCGAAAAATACTAAGGCTTGTGGAGGAATGGCTAAGGAGCCAACCTAGTGGAACTTCGGCAACGTCGTCTTCAGACTCGCCCCCCCGAACTTCACCAGGAACATTCTTCCCTTTCCTTTTTTTGCTCTCTTCGAGCTCCTGAGCAGGCCTTCACTCGGCCAAAGTCTCGGCAGTAAGAACGGGGCTTAGTGCTGTCCCAAGGAGGGCAGGATCCGGAGGAAGATCCACGGGGTTTGGAGGTTGGGCAGGGGACCGATCTTCCACCTCAACCGCATCTTCGAGGGGAGGAGGAGTGCCAACCTTAGCTTTCTTAGACCTAGAAGGTCTGCCAGCCGTTTTCTTCCTCTTGGCAGGCACCTTTTTGCGCGTTTGCTCCCCCCTCTCAGCCGGGCCAAGGAAGAGCGAATTATAGAAGTCAGCGGATTGATCACCCATCTCTGTAAAAGGACAAAATATCAGTGTAAGTCCAAAAGGAAAACAGATATCAAGCCCTAAAAAGTGACTTACTCTTGGAAAAAGCCTCATATGAAATTTCCCCCCGAAGGAGCATGACTATCCAAGCCTTCTTTCCCAGAAGAACGGGCACGGGCATACCAGGGTCACTCTTGTGCGCATTCACCACTCCTAGTTCCCGAAGGACCTCCTCGGTCATGAGGTCCCACTTGATGGGAAAAGGGTAAAATGAACGTGGAGGAACCTCGGGGTCCTAGTCTGCCATAGCCCGGATAAGTCTATCGAACCTATCGAACTTGGCAAACAGCTACGGAGTTAGGAGCTTCCGGGGGTCAACGACGTCAATCTTCAGGGTCCCCGAAGCCCATCTGATCGACACTTGACTCCAAAGCTCGGGGACCGGCAGGAAGAAGAACTTCTTCTGCCACCCTCGCAAGCTATCATTGTTGTCGAAGGTGAAGGTAAATTTTTTACTCCCGGACCCTTGGAGAAGCAGGAAGTAAAAGCCGCCCTTCGGGACCGGGTGGAGTTTGTAATACTGCATGAAGAAAAGAAAGTGGGGGTTTATCTCAAACACCCCACACATGCAGAGGAAAGAATTGAAGTAAGAGTAAGAATTTGGGGGGAGTTGGTTCACGGTAATCCCGTGCAACTTACAAAAGTCGCATATCACGTGATGGGGAGGATACCGAAGACAGGCTTTCAGTTGAGCTCGATAAACGGTAACCTCATCCGAATGAGCCGTGAAACCATACGTACCCGGGATAGGTAACCTCGGGACGACGTAAGAATGAAGGTAATATTTGGCCACCCACTTCGTCATCTTTTCCAAAGTGGTAGAACAAGGGTAAGATTCGAGAGGAAGAAAGCTTTCAGGGAGAGGCTGGATAGTCATCAACGGGGTCGGATTCGACATTCTCCGAAAAAAAAAGGACGACCTCGACAAAAATAGAGGAAGGAAATAGGAAGACTTTGGGAAAACAACCTCGGAAGACAAAAGAGAAAGCTACAAAGGGGAACACCCACCAAAAGCTTTGCCGAAGTCGGGGTTCCTGGACGCTGTTGTACAAGATGCGGAAATCGCTCCGCCAAAGAAACCGTTGCCGAGAAAAGGAAAAAGACAAGAGAAGGCTCTAGAGCAGATGAGAGCTGAAGCAAAGAGTGAGGCAAAAATGAGGCGAGAGGTGCTTATATAGACCGAAGAGGGTAAGCAAAGTGTCGTCATTATTATCCCTCGAAGACGCAATGGCCTCATTATTACTTCTCGAAGGTGAAGAAACACAGTTAGCGTGACCGGTGTAACTATTTCACCATCCACTAGTGGCTACGTGTCATCCAACGCGAAGAACTAGGGCACGCCCCTCTGACATCGTGAAAACCCAGGCACGCTTATCCATAACTAACATGTCTGACCAAAGGATGCGACGATTCACAAACTCGCAGCAGAAAAAGTGAAAACAAAAGTTGCATGCATCCCGAGGTCACCAAGGGAACTAGGGAAGGGTACCTCGACTATGAAGGAACGCCTTTTGGAGAAGAGCAATTCCTTAAGTGGAGTTTCGACCGCGAATTCGACAAAAAAGCCTTCTCGGAAGCGTAGAGCCGAAGTCTCCGCTTCGACTTCCCGGGAGGGGGCATGTGATAGCCAAAGTGCCCATCACCTTCCGGACCCCCAGACTCCGACAAAGAACCAACTTCGGCAGAGAAACTACCTGCCATAGAAAGAAGGATGTTCGACCTCCCTAATCCGACCTCGGCAATCCTCCGTTCCAGGAAACGACAGTGCCAACCTCGAGAGGACGATTAAACCATCCTCGGAAGTGGGGGTATCCCTGAGAAAGACCACCCTCGGGAAACATACTTCTGTGATACTAGAGTAACCTCGGAATGTACGACAGGAGCAATTAAGGAGCCTCTGACACATCCTCGACACGCCGCCCCCAGACACGTTCTGACACGCCGCTTGCAAAGACACCCTAGCATGCCACTCTCGGGTTGCCTAGGCTCCTAGCCAGGCAGCCTATGATCGGCTGGGTGTCCCCTTGTTCCCCGAAGACGTGGATCGCATCCTACTGAACACGTATCACGATCTGGGATGACCACACGAGGAGAACTACTACTGTTCGCTACTCTATAGATACTCGGTAAACACCCCAGGTAAAAAGGGAGAGCACTAATGACCATACTTCTCCATTCTCTATCACCTCCATATCTCTTGGGTACTAACTTGGGCGTCGGAGGCTCCTCCTCGGAAACACACTCTGGGGACCTCCTAACCTCTGTCTGCCAAACATTTTAGGTACCCTCCCTTGGGAAATCTCCTCCTCAGGCGCTCTCCTCCACCGGAAGCCCCCTCGCTCCTACCATGTCACATGACGAAACTGCTGCCAAGCACCAGTTTGTTTCTATGCTTGTGATAAAAAGTAATGCACGTGACCTAAACTTACTAACCAAGATACTACCATTAAATAATGCATGATTCACTTTGGCATAAAATTTAAACATAAAATAAAAAATTCAAAACATTGGTGGATCCGCACTTAGAAACAATTATAAAACTAGTCAAAGTCATAAACACATTTCGTATAAGCATTAACCCTATGTACATTATTCAATTATGTACATGAAATCACCAACCAGAACATAAAACTAACCAATGTTGCTAGAAGCATCTAGTACAATTAAGTACTCAAGCATAACCTACTGAGATTATCCTACTAGGCTAACCACCTGAGCTCTACCTGTCAAGTGCTGATAGCCTCGACCTCCTTCTTGTGCTCTTAGATCAACCATTGCTCAAGGTCAATCCAACATAGTTAGTATACAACAAACCAATAAATCAATGGAAAAATACAAACTAGCAAGTATAACTTGTACCTGCTCAACTAGCTCAACAACCATCTCAGGTTGCTCGCCGAACCACCCAAACCTACACATATAAACTAAGCAGTGAGAATCACAGATTCTCAGTAAGGGATCTTTGAAGGTACATGAAAAAGAAAACACTAGAGGACAACAGACAACAAATGTTACAAATCTACTGCGAGCTCATAACGGTTTGAGGCCTAATATATGCGCATATACTTGAGTCTCTTGGGACCCTTCCTCATCCTAGTCCTCTCCTAGCGAGCTCTGACCCTAAACTCACTCTAGCGAGCCTTGACTTGCCTACTATGCCAAGTTATCACCTAAGCACGTAATAACCTCCCATTGAATACTATGTGCAGGAGTAACTACGTCTACTTGGCGAAGCCAAGTTAGGTGCACTAAGGTCCCACACTAGTGCCTCAAGTCTAAGACTAGGCTAGGCCACTAGGTGTTACTAACCTTTCACCCTTCCTATGGTGAACCTTGAGTAGCACATGGCTAATCTAGTTTGGGTATACTCAGTTCTCGTTCTAGCTCTTGGGGCCTATGACCCAAATAGGTAGCTAGGCGTACTAAACCTCCACCCCTAGGTGTACTAGGCTCCCACTTTAGTCCGTCAGGTCTATGACCCGACTAGGTGACCGAGTGTTACTAAGCCTCTACCTTCCTTGGTGTACCTTGTACTATACTAGGCTTAGCACTTGTTACACTTCAATGAGTTGGCCATCACTAGGAATCATACTTTCTCTAAGTGCTCCTTGTGTTTCCTAGCACATATTAAGGTCCAAAATGCGCTAAGGTAGCTTAACTACCTCGCTCCTCAAAGACCCCTCAATGTGCCTAAGTAACTTAGCTTGAGTGCTAAGTCACCTACCTACTTAGAGCTTTTAGTGTTCCTTTTGATTCTTTAGGGTAGCTTACACTTACTTGTGTATGAAGCAACTTCCCAAGCCATGCCAAGCTCCCATATTATCCAACCTAGGCTTCCCATGGGCCCTAGAGCTCACATTGTGCCCAAATGCACTTATGTGCCCCTATTACCCTCATAGTGCCTTCTTTGGCCTTTAGGTGTTTTCCTTAACTCTATGTAGTTCTTGTAGCTCTTGAACCAATCTAGGGTCAATAAAATACTAACCCAAATCACCTTACCAAGCTATAAGAACTTGTGCTATATGGTGCCCACACTAATCGTGCCATTATGCGTGCACATGCACCATTCTTAGTTAACTAGGCTACGATTCTAGTTCACCATTGCTAGTTCACCATGCTCCTCACTTAAACTACTTGGTTACTCATGATTAATGCATTTAAACTAGCTTAGGGATGACTACAAGCCTCAACTAGGGCACCCAAATACCCTTAGTGATACACATGGTCCAATTGTGCACACACCATCTTCTCCTTGCTTCATTTAATCCAATTGTCACTTGTCCTTCATTCTATCTCCATTTTAAATATTTATCCAACCTTAGGAACATGTCTAGGATGTTTAGGAACCAATTAGGAAGCAAAAACAACCTTCTTGGATGAGTTCCGAAGCAACTGTGGCGTTGCCGTGCCAGAGTTGACTTAATGCTGTCCAAATATGAGCATCCTGGCACCTAGGCCTCCGGAGCACGACCTGGGCACGCTTCTCTTTGATGCCTAGGCACTGAAATTGTCCAGCTTCATCATTCTTCATGAAAACTATGCACAATTGACTCAAACTTGATTCTAATCACTTCTAGGCTTGCAATTAATCATCCCCAATGCTAAATATGGTAGAAATGCATTAACATAACATGGAAAATAAGAAATCCCCTTACCTTAAACACAATTATGTAAGAATCAAGCAAGTAAATCCACATAAGCTTCAAAGGATCCACTAAGGATTTCCTAGGTTCCAAGCAAGTTTCCTTGACAAATGGGCACCAAGGAAGCTAAATCAAGACCATTTACAAGCTCATAAACAACTTAGAACCAAGGAAATTTTGTGGGTTTTGACTTACCTAGAGTTCTTGAGCTAGAACTCCTTGGAAACTTCAAATTGCACCTCCAATGATCTCTACCTAGCCTGGGCTTTGATATACTTGCTTGGGGGCTCTTGATTTCACCAAGAAATGCTCATTTGAAAGCTTGATTATATGCTCTAATGGAGGTAGAGAGAGAGAGAGATGAAAATGAGAGGTTAGAGATGGTGAATAGTGCCCATTCTCTAACTCCCATATAAGTCTCATAGAACCTCATCCTTACTCCAACTTTTGCTCCTTGTCCAAACTTGCCCTTAAGCCTTATTTACTCTAACTTGGATCCCTTTAGCCAATTTATGTCACAACTTGGGGTTACAAATAAGAGTTCCACAATTCCAACTAAGCCTCAAGCTAGGTTCTTAGGCCATCTATGCACATAAAGCACAACAAGTCTCCAAATTAACACTTAGTGCAATTTAGGTCCTTACCCTTGGTTCTATGGTTCTAATGAGCTTTGAAGCTTATGATCTCAATTTAGTAGGTCATTTATGCCTTAAAGACCCAAAGTATACCATAATTAAACCTTTACTCCTCACCTGGGACAAAATTACCAAATTGCCCTTAGCGACACTTAGGTGCCAATTGTGTTCAAGGAACCTCTCTAACCCTTCCTACTTGCTTGAAATGCATAATAAATATTCGGTAAAGGATTGTTTACCCTGTAACTAAGCCTTACATGATTGTCACTGGTCCAATACTTGGAGGGTCGTAACACGTAGTAAATGAAGATCCTGCGCATAAAGGCAACGCCAGAGGCCTGAGATATTTTCATAGGAGAAATGCTTCGATAGTCAAGTCAGATTCTTGTGAGTAATTAAGTGACAAAATGTTTGGTAGAAATCTTGTACCTTGGGATTGGTGAATGAGATTGACTTATATAACTGAGGGAAGATCTGAGGGAATCCCTTCTAGAAGGAAATCCCTTGGTTAATCCTATAATTTGGGATTCCTTTCCTTCTTAGATAGATTGTCTCTTTGGCTTATTAGGTCTTTCAATTGTGATCTGTCTGTTGTGGATTTGTTCATTGTGAGTCTAACATTTGGGCTCGTGCCCTACCAATAACTCTATTTCTTTAATAATATGTTGGCTAGGAATCGGCATTTTCTGAACTAAGAAAAACATTGTCATATCCCTCAAAGCATTTCTTCATGGCTAATCCTTCTTATGAGGGGGTATGACCCCTACCTCTTCTTGTGCTGCTCTCCGGCTTTGTTCGGTGCCATTTCTGTGAGTTGGTATGATGACCCCCCATCAACTTCTTTAGGAAGATGTTTAAACATTGTCATTTCCAATGAAATGCCCACTACTCTATAATACTCATTGCATGTGCCAAGTTCAATGGTTGGGTGAGGAGATGAAGTGAAGCCTATTAAATGCAACACCTAGATACGTGATTAGGGGTGGTTTTTCATAGATGCTTTTTGCCACATGTTTTTTTTTAGTAGCATAAGGGTTTACCATCATGGTGACAGTTTTGTTACCCTTCCTTTTCACCATTTAACTATTCTATATTCCTTGCTCCTTCTCCTATCTTTGTTTCTCTTTTGTTTTGAGGTTTACTTTCGTCCAAAGTTTCACCTCCACCAAGTTTCTTCTCATCTGTTCACTTCTTGCTTTCCTTTGAGTACTCATAATTAGGTAACGAACTTCGGTCTTTCTTATATATTTTCATGGTATAATTTTAGTTGTTATTTTTTGTATCTTCGCTCTAGGTCTTGTTTGTTGGTGTTTTTGTTCTTCTGTCACCCATCATATGCTGATGACAGCCCTTACCTCCTCTCCATTGATTTTTCAAAAGGACATCTTAAAGATCATCCTCAAGGGCTAGCATTGGCTAGGTCCCTTCGTTTCCTGGGGACAACAAAACTTCAAATGGGCCGTTCACCCCTAATTTATCTGTCCTAAGGGGGGCGAGTACACAGCTCACTAAGGAGACCTTCTCGACCAATCTCAAGTTGTATTTCTAGCCAAATGGGTTTGTGGCTGCCCTTAGCAGAAGTAAAAAGTTAGGTACTAGAGGATGGGGCCCCTGCTTGGGGGGTGAGGGAATAAGAGATCTGACTTTCTCACCATCTTCATTCATTAGCTACAGGTGGGCTTTGGTTTTCCCTTCACTCGCCAGTGGAACATATCTGTGACCACTATCAGGTTTCGCCTTTGTAATTGACTCCAAATTCTTTCGCAGAAATAAATGCCTCCATCCTTTGTTGCAAGATGGAAATGGTGGTCACCTTGTTGGAGGTTTTCCTCTAGTTTTACATGCTAGACCTGAAGAAAGGTTCCCTGTTCTACAAAATCGCCCTATCAACCGAGGGAGAACAAATCCTTCACCTTCACCACCTACAAGGATTCATTGGCAGAGTCGAAGGAGGATTTCTTTTATATGTTGAAAGAGCCATTATTGAACTTCCTTCGTGACTTTGCTAAAACCACCCCAACAACCTTGGTCAGGAGGCTATCGATATATGAAGATTCTAATGGCCATCAAGCGTACGCTAGGCTCCATACTTAGCTAGAGTCAGTGGTGGGGAATGATAACTTCATGAACCTATTCCCCTTCCACTTCACAGAGATTGGAGAGACATCGCTCAGGTGTGCAGTGATTAGCAAAGCACATTTTATGGCTGTCCTAGTGGGAAGCTCAGCTGAGGGAGGTAAATAAATAAGTTTCCTAGATTACTACATTGTTTTAAGCTTAGTTAGTGAGATCATGTAGGTTAGTAAAGGTTTACTATGTTCCAAGGAGTTTGTGGCATCAAAGGAGGTTGGGGTTAAAGTGGTAATTTTACATCCCAAGGTATCAGGCAAAGTCCTTAGTGTTAAAAATGCATTTTAAACTTGTGCCCCATGCTTAGCACTTTGTAATTTTACTAAGTGTTGGAGAAAGCCAAGAAATATTACTATTTTGGGAAGAGGGCATTTTGTCAAAATGATGAAAGGTTGGGCATCTAATGAACTATGGGCTATATAACTTGTTGGAGAAAGGCTTGGCTGTTACTATTCATCCACTTTTACCTTTTCAAACTCGATCTCCTTCTTGCTCTCTTCATCTCTACTTCAATTCCTTCACAAATTCAAAATTTCTTGATGGAATTTGAAGGTTTCAATGGTGTATAAGAACTGGGTAGCTTGTTTCAAGCAAAATTTATGCATTGGAAGCTCTTGGACAAGTTTTTCTTAGTAGGGCCTATTTTGTGCGTGAGGTAACTTGGAATTCTTGATGTCTTCTTGTTTTTTTGGCCTTTTGATGCATGGGTTTTGCTTGGTTGGCCTTGTTTTGATGTGATATACCTTGAATTGGTTGGAACCTAGGTAAAACCTAGAGGACCCTTGATTATTGGTGAGGGATTGCTTGATCTTTGCTTATGGCTTGAAATTAAGGGAAAAGATTTAAGAATTCATATTTAATTGATGCTATCTACGTGTGGTTTGACATGGCCCCTCATGGCCCTGCCTAGGAAACCTATGGGATCACGTCCCATACCTGTCATAATTGGCTAATTGATTACATGCACACTAGTTAAACTTCCATGCTTTTAGTTAATTAACCTATAATGCAACCATGCATGAGTAATGCTTTTACTTAAGTAACGAAACAAGTTATGAAACATAAACATGAATCATAAATTTGTAGAAAAAATGTTGCCTGGGCCTTTCACATAAACCAAGTTATAAAGCAGTCAAAGCATTAAAAATAAGTGTGAATTTAACTACACATAATCAATTGTGTTCAAGCATCCATACAAAAGTAGACTATGCTTATGCCGATAGTGACTTTAGAGTATACTACTTATTTATGAACATTGGAGGTAAACTAGTGTAGAAAAACTATACAACAAACTACATTATTGAGATCCACAATTAAGCTCCCACCTTAGAGCAACTCCTGGTGGCAAGCTCAAAAGCCCTCCCCTGTGCTTCACAAGCCATTGCCAACCAAATAAACAATTGTAGTTAGCATAACAACCTAACTAACACGTGAACCACAAAAAACTAGAATCACAAGGATTCAAATAAGTAAAACGCTTACTTGTGAGCTCAGCTCAAAAAACCTCAATGGTTGCCGGCTCAATGACAACCAAAGTCTACACAACAAATTCTAAGGGAATGAGAATCAAAGATTCTCAATAAGAGATTCTTCAACCTACAAAGAAAAACCCGAGGATACACACACATATATAATATATAAAATCCATTGCATGCACTTGTAGCCTAAGGGCTAATATATGCGCATACATTCAAGTTCTTTGGGACCTATTTTCTTCCTAGTCCTTGCACGTACGTCACCCCGTGCCTAGCAAGTTTTAGCCCCTAATTCACTCTTAGCAAGCCTTGGATTGTTGACATCCTAGTTAGCTATGCTTACTTAATTAACTTCCCCTTATTGCTGTACAGGTGAACATGGTGGATATACCTTGTTTGAGTTCCAAGGAACTCACTAGGTGTACTATGCCTCCACGTAGCGCATCAAGTCCTTAGACATCCCTAGGTCACTTGTGTACCAAGCTTCCATCTCAAAACCATATGAAGAGTGCACTAGGTTCTCACTTGTGCCTCAAGTAACCTTGCCTAGGCTACAAGTGCACAAAATTTTCACTCGAGACACATACCTTTCCAGCATCAATTGGTTCACCCTATTGAGTGGTAAATGTTGTCATTAGACTTATAATTTCTAGGTTTCATGGAAGCCTCCTAGGTGAACTAAGGTTCACTCATTGGGTCCTCAAACTTGAAGCTTTGGCTAGGCGCTTGATGGTACTAAACACTTTACCTGACTAATGGTGGTTTATTGTGGCTAACAAACTTAGTTTTCCCCTTACTTGAAATGAAAAAATAACCAAACTTGGGCCAATTTAGGGTTGGAAAGGGCATGGAAATGGTAGGCCTACCTCTCAACTTCATGTGGAATCTTGAATTGCCTTAATCAAACACTGGAGTGAAAGGTTATGGTGAAAATACTACAGCAGGTCAATGCTGTCAAGTGTTGGCCATGCTGTCGGCGTTGCAGCACCATAGCACAAACCATTATGGTGTTGGCAAGCGGGCTTGGCATTGCAACATCACCTTTAGTGCCGTGGCATCAAGGCCTCATGCCCAGCCCCTCAAAATGGTGATGTAAGCACCTTGGTAGGGCTCCATGGCCTTGCATACCTGCTAGGGGCACTTCCACTTGCCATAAACCTATAAAAACATGTACACTAGGCCATAATGCACCATTTTCCACAAGGTCTTGGTGTCCCATAACACCATAGTAAGCTTGAATTCATCACTAGTCCATCATAACCTACACCACCCACCTCTACCATTCACAAAAGCACTTGAGTTCTACCACAAGCAAGATATGAATGGTTTGAAATAAACATGAATTGTAAATCCTTTTCCTTAATTAACCTCGAACAAGCAGCAATCATCAAGAAACTTAATTGAGTGACATTGGGTTCCTAGGTTCCAAGACAAATACAAGGCACATGGCACCAAAATATCACAATACCAACAAAACCCAAGCTTAATTAAGCTTAAGAAACTTGAAATCATCAAGAATAAAGAGTTACCCCATGAATTAATCCATGCCCAAGCATAAAACACTACTTGAAGTTACAACATCAAGAAAACAAGTGCAAAACAAACAATCCTTCACTTGGGCACCAGGAAAACCTTCCAATTTAATCAAGAAATCATGCTTTTGTGATGCGGAGGTGAAGAAAAGAAGAAAAACCTATGAATTTAGGGCTAAAATGGGTGAATAATGGTAGCCCTCACCCCTCCAACAAGCTTAAATACATCAAAATATTTTTTTTTTTTGCAAAATACCCCTTACCCAAATTGTAACTAGGGTATTAAACCTTAAGCAAAAACTTAATTAACTTGGGTATTGGTTTTAAAATTTTCATTTTTATTCTTGGGATTTGTCCCGACCCTCTAAGGTGTAAAATGACTATTTTGGCCTTGGGCAAACGTAGTGCCATAAACCACTTGGAACCAACAAACCTTTGGATAACTTACTTTATTTTGATAATTCATATCTATTTAAGGTATTTAAGTTAGGGATTTATGAACTTACCTCACTCACCAAGCATTCTGCTAGGACAACTATAACATTTTGCCCTCATTGGAGAATTTGGTCCTCCAAATTCAATCTCTCCATCTTAGACATTATCCTAGGATATGGTGTCAATGTATCCTAATCAAATCTACCAAGGGCTGTCAGTCATACAATGATCCACTTGGCACCAAACAAGCCGATTCACTTAGCTAATGCTCTTCAGCTACTTGAGTCTGGAGTTGTCTCCTATAGGTACTATGGCTAATTCTATTCTTTGTGCTCACACCCAACTGTACACAAATAACTGCTCATAGCTCTCCTTATGTTAGCCTATTAGCCTAACCTTACTTGATTCGAAGTAGCTTAGTGCAATGCATTCTCAATGGCTATGGTATGGTACTCCACTATCCTAAGCTCATGGATGCTCCTGAAAGATCTCTAACTACATAAAGTTGTACTAGTGATTCTAGTGATTATGACTTGTCAACACCAAACTCTTTATCAAAGCCTTCTAGTACAAGATAGCCCAGCATTAGTCAATTTCCTTCATTCTTTCTCTAATGCCTAAACCCACTAGGGTAAGGTTAGTTAGCAAGTTAAACTTGTTCGTTAACACTCACACTTGAAATGTCTCATTCTAGGTTTGGCACCCAACATCTCTATACCTTCATGTAAGCTAGCTTAACAAGCATTAACTTGAGGAGGGCTGCCATAATGATTACATATTGTTTATTTGATTCTTTATGGACTAACCCAAATGATGTGTTGCTGCCAGCATTGCATTTGATTATGTTCTGTTTGTTTGTGCATTTGGATGGCCATATTTATGTATATGTATTGTATTTTTGTGTTTTAGTGTCTTCAGATTTCATGTATATGGTTGGGCATTTAAGATTGTAATGATAAGCCCTTATGAAGTTCTTTAAAGGAACTTACCCCCTTTCTGTTCATTTCAGGAGCACTTGAAAGGGATTATTCAAACTAACAGCTGGGATTTGAATTTCTCCATGAAATTTCAGGTACATTAACTTCAATATATTTAGTTGTGAACTAAAATGTTTCATACTTCCTCACTGTAGGTTTTCTACCCGACAACTCCCAACGATCACTAGACTAAGTGTGCACTAGTGTACTATGGTCTCCCCACATACAACACTAGCACCCAAAGGCATACTCCACTCCAAGCTCTATTATACTCTACGGCTCTTTTGGATGAGTGAACTATTGAGAGTTGGAATTCCTAACCCACCCTAGAGTACAAGTCTTCCAATGCTCCCCTCAGAGAGCCTCTATGCATCAGGCATACTAGAGCACTTGGCAAGGTGCCCTTACATTATTTGAGAACCAATATCCTACTACTCTTGCCACTCTTAAGTTTCTCACACCCACATGCCTACCGGGCAAATCCTCTCAGGCACGAGTCCTATGACCTGTAAGAAGCTAGCAGCCCTTAGGCCTTATTTGTGCCCCCCTTGGCCCAGGTTTCTCAGTATTCGGTGATTAAGCTACCAATATGCTACCCAAGTCAAAGGGCTTGACAGTTCATTTGCTCCACTTGAAGTATCCTAGGTGCCCTGAAGCCCACACACTAAGTCTCTTCACTTCCCTACACTCGAAGCCCAATGCCATGCATACGTTGGATTAGCTCTCCAAGTTTGCCCATAGTAGACTTACTTCTCATCCACCAAAACTTGCTCTATGTCTAAAGCATCTATGGGATCCTTAGCCGAGTCATAAGGTACCATTAGATTCTAGGCCAACTTAGGTATCTTTGGCTTGGTAGCTTACTAGGCCCTTTGCCCCGCCATTAGGCTTCAACTCGCCTTTAGTCTTACTCGACTCTTTGACCACCCTCTAGGCTTCCCAGCCTCTGACACTATCAAGCATCTCCTCGATGACCATTCCTCACTTAAATTATGGTTACAAAGGACCATATCCACCTTCCATTCTTAACTAGCATACCATAACTATGCCGTGCAGACCTCTCTTCGACATGATGCACTCATGGCTTTGCCCCATCAACTCAACTTATCTAGTGGGAGAACTAACTTCGCCATGTACTTTAGTGAACTATTGGTGTTACCACCACACAAAAATGGGAGAATTACAAGTGTGACATAATGGTAAAAAAAAACCATTATATTGTGTAATTCTCTTCATAGTGATTGAAGTGTGAGGGGTAAAAGGTATAATGAACACCTCCTTAAAAGTGTTCTAAGTTGGTAACTTGGCCCCCAAGAAAAGCCTTAAGGATTGCTTGTTTGTCAAGTAACCTATGGACAACCTATGGACTTTTTTTGTAAGGTATTGGAAAGTTGGGTAGTTAATTGAAAAACTCTCACAAAAGAGCTTTGGAGAGTTATGGGAAGGATATGAATGACATAAAAGTTCTATTGGAGGACCAAATTGCTCATAGAAGACAAGTTTGGACAAAGGAAACACTAAAGGCATTAAGGGCCTAAATGTCCTAGTATAAACCTTAAGGTGTTCAAGCTTTTGACTTAAGTCAAAGGGTGGAATTGTGGTGTTATCTCACCATGGGGGAGGTAGCCAAGGCTTGATAAATGGGTCAACAATGTTGGGCACTTGTGTACCAATGATTTTAAGACAAAGAAACCATAATTAGTGAGAAGAAAAATGACATAAAGCAAGGTTAAGCTTGTTAAGTGTGTTTTGTGCCCTTAAGCTAATTTAAGGCCATTTAAGTGGCCAATTCACTTATCTCTCTCCCATTTTTGGCCTCCTTTACCCCAAGAACATAGCCATACTTCCTCCATATCCACCACACCTTCAAACTTGCAATTGATTGAAATTAAAGGTAAAAGGATGCAATTGGAAGCAAACTAGAGCTATTACTTGCATACTTCAAGGATCAAGCTTGATTTTTGGGCTACTCACTTTGGTAAGGGTTCTCTTGCTCTCATGGGTTGTTTTCTATATTTTAAAGAAACCATGGAGTTAGTGCTAAGCTTGGAAGAAAGCCATGAGCTTGATGAACCAAGCTTAGTGAGGGGAGTGCACTTATTGAAGGTTTTGTGACCTAGTGTGAAGTGCACAAAGATGGCAGTGAAATGAGGGTTTCTAGAGACCGAGGTTAGTACTAACTACTATTAAAACCCTCCTAAGATCAAGCATTACCTTGAGGAGGGCTCTCATAGTGATTTATTTATGTTTATTATGTGTTTTATGGACTAATTTATGGTTATTGTTGCTGCTGCATTTCATGTGTTTGTTGGTTGTGAATGGCTGCTGCATGTGGTTGCTATATCTTGTATATATGCATTGTGGTTTTGTGTTTTAGTGTCTTTGGATTCAGGTTTTAATGATGGTTACATTTCCTATTGAATCCAAGTGCTACCCTTACTAAGTTTCTCAAGAAAACTTATTCCCCTTAATTCTGTCATTTCAGGTCCAGTAGAAAGATCACATTCAAACTAACCTTTTTGGTTTGATTTCTTCTTTTAATTTTCAGGTACTTAACTTCCACATCTCTAGTTGTGATCTCGAAATTTTGGTGATTTTAGGAGCACATTTGGTATTTTTAATGGTGGTGTTTATTGTGGTATGCAGCAGCTGTCCAGCATCCCGTTCTGGAGTCCATTTTGTCTCAAGAATTGCTGTAACCTAGGGTGCGTATTTAGCTGGGTTAAGACCATTTTTTAGTTCAAGTATGCATGTACATGTAGCGTATGTAAAATGAGACAAGAATGTGAACATTTGAGTAGTGTTTTGGCTATGTATGTGATGTTGTGCAAAGCTGCCTAAATGTGGATGATAGGCTCCTTACTTGTAAATTCTGTTTTAGCGGCTTAAAGTTGCTAGATGCAAAGTATGTAATTCCTATGTGTAATGAACATATATGGGATAGCCTTGGAAGGATTACTCCTTGTGAATGAAGTGTTTGCACACTTATGAAAAATTGTATGGGCAAAATGGTCATAAAGTGACCTGAATTTTGACTATGCACTTAAAATTCTATATCTCATTGTGTAAAATGAATATTTGAATGAAATTTTGACCAAATATAGAGGACATCTATAGGTTGAACTAGAGTTTCGAATTTCTTAATTTGGATCCCTGTCGACAAAGTTATGAAGTTGCAAATTTGGCTAAGTTACTGTTCATTTGATCAAAATTTTGTAACCAAATTAAAAAATCCATAACTTGGTCCATAAGTGGGCTATTGATGTAAAAATAGATTCCCTAGTTTTCTCTAAGTCTCTATTTGATGGAAAATTGGGGGTACATGGCTAGAATGATACAATTTATTAGTGGAAGATACAGGTGTAGTGGCTGGTCACTAGAACTTAACAAAATTGACTAATGTGTGGTAGCCAAGATTAAGACTTGTGCTAGTGTTTTCCTTCTTTGCTGCCATAGTGTACATGAAATGTAAATATGTGTGTAATGGTTGGACCAATATGCATGTGTTTACATAGTGCCTTAGAGGGCCACTTTGGTATGCACACTAAGGGTAGTGTTCTGGTGGCCTACAGAACATTACCAATCCTGGGAGTCTAAAAGCATAATTTTGGCACCATAAATGGACTACGCAAGAGTGGGTAACAATTGGGATTTGGTTAGCCATATAAAATCACCTAGGTGGCTCACCTACTAAAGGTCTACTTTGTGCAGCAAGCCATGCATGTCGGGACCAATTCTATCCCCTCAGAGTTGTGAGGATACCCACTAGCACTCAGCCAATCTTGCAAATCACTAGCCCTTTCTTATAAGGAACTCAGGTCAAGTGAAATGCTCTATCTTTGGTCTTCCAGCTAGCTCAACCAAAATCTTCACCAACTAGGTTTCTAACCCTTGACTTCCCTTAACTCTAGTGAGCACTGTAACTATAAGAGCCACGTAATAGATACTTGAGGACAACTGTACCAATACTAGACTCGGCACCTTGATTACTAAGTAATTTTCTTAATTAGGTGGGGGAATATTATCCCTTGTGGCTGTTTATGAGTCACCTTTTGAATGGTCATTGTGAACTCTTCCTTACTAGTGCTCCTTGGACACTACCCTGATGGGTTAAGGTAAAACCTTCTTTTCCTGGCATCACTTGGTCATTTCTAACTTGACGGTTCAATGCTCTACAAAATTATTGGCACTAACATAAAGCTTCATGAGATCACCACAGCATCCTTGCATCCACTAAAGGCTTAATCCTTTACCTACTTGCCTAGTTTCACTAATTGAGTCTCTTTTCTTCCACAAGTCACCTTGGTGGCCTTTGACTCCACTTACACTCAAGATGATGACAAGAAGTCACCTTGGTGGCCTTTGACTCCACCTACCCTCGGGATAATGACCACAAGTCACTGACTATCCCTTGGTCCATGGCAACCTTTCCTACTACTTAGGATCTCTTACTACCTTCCAGTAGTCGAGTCAAAACTTGGTAATGAGCCTATACCAACTGGCTTTACCCTAGGGCATGTAAGTAATTGAGGAAATGATCCTATCCATCCATTTACCCCAGGACAAGTTCCTTACTCCATTCTTCTTCTAGGATCACCACATACATTCCACGACTAGGAGTAAAAATTAAAAACTTACCTATTTACCTTTTTAGTGTCTGTCTGAACTTCTCCATTGATTAGATACTCTAATAAACTTATTTGTTCAATTGGTTAGACTTTTCATTACCAACTAGGCTAACTAAAATTAACTCATGAAAGAACATAATTATGCCCGGCGACATCTTCATTGTAGGACATGCTGGGCCTGAGAGAGACTTTCGGTGAGAAAGTGTCTACAAGATCTCAAAGAAAAAAGGTTAAGAGCTCCCCAGAGTTTATTTCTGAGGGAGGAGCCTTTGACGTCCAAGTCAGTACATGGGAAAGAAGTTGTTTAAGAGCAAAGAGTAAAAAAGAGAGAGTCTCGTTGTTCTTACCAAAAAGTCTCCAAAGTATTTATAGGAGGGTTGAGGGAGGAGGCCGTTTTGCACTGCCTTTCCATATCATGACCCTTGTTCGGCCAGATCTAGTCCGTACCTTTGGAGGCAGGTATCTCCAAGTAGCCGTAGGCAATTCCGGCCAGAGTGTAGAGGCATGTGCGAGGCCTCTTTGTCAGAGGTTTCCTAACCATATTTGTCATTTCTCCGTAAGACCCTTTCAAAGGTGTAAGACCTTTTCGGGCAGAGATTTTCCCCGAGGGCTATTCGCGAAGGCCCTACGGAAGGGCGGACCATCTTCGGGAGACCTTTTCCTCTGTTGAGGATGGTGGACCTATAATGACGTGGTTGGTAGTGTGCAAATCTGAGGGTGGCAAGGAACCTTTTTCCTGGAGTCGACTATATGTATCACTGAGGGTGGTGGAGAGATTCCTCCAAGGTTGGTGTTATGAAGTTCTGAGGAT
This sequence comes from Aquilaria agallochum, assembly GCA_000696445.1. NCBI lineage: Eukaryota > Viridiplantae > Streptophyta > Magnoliopsida > Malvales > Thymelaeaceae > Aquilaria > Aquilaria agallochum. The sequence continues at coordinate 19,649 of KK901689.1, forward strand.
GGTATTATGTTCCTCCAAGGGAGAAGGCTTTTGCAGGCGATAGCCCTTTGGCTATCACATGCCCCCCTCCTCCGCAGTACTGAAGTTGTGTCTTCGATACTTGTCATATGGGAGCATGTCTGTTAGAATCCTTCCTTTTGGAAGCTACATGTTACCCACACTGGGGTAGTCCAATTATGGTGCCAAAATTGTGCATTTAGACTCCCAGGATTGGTAATGTTCTGTAGGCTATCAGAACACTACACTTAGTGTGCAAACCCAAGTGGCCCTCTTGGGCACTATGTAAACACATGCATATTGGTGCAACCATCACACAAATATTCACATTTCATGCACACCATGCCCACAAAGAAGGAAAACACTAGCACAAGTCTTAATCTTGACTACCACACATTAGGCAATCTTGTTAAGTTCTAGTGACCAGCCACTTCACCTGTACCTTCCACTAATAAACTGTATCATTCTACCCATGTACTACCCTTCTTTCCTTGATCCATTATCAACTAAAGACTTAGAGCAAACCAAGAATTTTTTTTTTAAATCAATAGCCCACCTATGGACCAAGTTATGGATTTTTGAAATTGGTTACAAAATTTTGAACAAATGAATAGTAACTTAGCCAACTTTACAATGTCATATCTTTGGCTACAACACTCCAAATTCAGAAATTTATAATTCCAGTTCAACCTCTAGATGTTCTCTAGATGTGGTCAAAATTTCATACAAATATTCCCTCTAGACATGGAGATATAGAACTTTAAGTGTAGGGTCAAAATTCTGGTCATTTTATAACCATTTTGCCCATACAAAATTTCATAAGTGTGCAAACACTTCATTCACAAGGGGAAAACCCTCCAAGGCTATCCCATATATGTCCATTACACATAGGAATTACATTTCCTTACTTTTAACAACTTTATGTGGCCAAAACAGAATTTACAAGTAAGTAGCCCATCATTCACACTTAGGCAGCTTTGCACCACATCACTTACATAGCCAAAACATTACTCAAATGTTCACATACTTGTCTCATTTTACATAAACCACATGTATATGCATACATAAACTACAAAATGGTCTTAACTCAGCTAAATATGCACCCTAGGTTACAGGAGTGCCTAAGACACAATGGACTCCAGAACAGGATGTTGGACAACTGCTGCACAACACAATAAGTACCACCAATAAAAATAACAAATGTGCTCCTAAAATCACCAAACTATACAGATCATAACTAGATATATGGAAGTTCATGTACCTGAAATTTTAGATAAAAAATCAAACCAAAAGGGTTAGTTTGAATGTGATCTTTCTGTTGGACCTGAAATGACAGATTTAGGGGAGTAAGTTTCATTGAGAAACTTAGTAAGGGTAGCACTTGGATTCAATAGGCAATGTAACCATCATTAAAACCTACATCCAAATACACTAAAACACAAAAATCACAATGCAAATATCCAATATAGAGCATCCAAATGCAGCAGCCAAACACAAACAACAAACACATGAAATGCAACAATAATTACCATAACTCTGGCAATAAACATAAATAAATCACTATGGCAGCCCTCCCCAAGCTAATTCTTGGTCTTAGGATGATTTTAAAACTAGTTAGTACTAACTTTTGGGCTCTAGAAACCCAGAAATTCGATGCCATCACTGTGTACTTTACACTAGGTCATAAAAGCTTCAATAAGTGCACTCCCCTCACTAAGCTTGATTCATCAAGTTCATGGCTCTCTTCCAAGCTTAGCCCTAGCTCGATGGTTGCTTGAAATATAAAAAACAACCCATGAGAGCAATAGAACCCTTACCTTGATGAGTATGCTGAAATTGGAGCATGATCCTAGGTGCACTCAAGCAATAGCACCAAATAGCTTCCAATTGTGCTTCCTTAACTTCAATTTCAATCAATTGCAAGTTAAAGGTGTGGTGGCTATGGAGGAAGTGTGGCTGTGTTCTTGGGCTGGCGGAGGATGAAAATGAGAGAGAGATAAGTGATTTGGCCACTTAAATGGCCTTAAATGAGCTTAAGGGCACAAAACACACTTAACAAGCTTAACCTTGCTTTATGTCATTTTCCTTCTTACTAATTATGGTTTATTTGTCTTAAACTCATTGGCACACATGATCCCAACATTTTTTATTATTTATCAAGTCTTGGCTCCCTCCCCCATGGTGGGATAATCCCACAATTCCACCCTTAGACTTAAGTCAAAAGCTTGAATACCTTAAGGTTTACACTAAGACATTTTGGTCCTTAATGCCTTTAGTGTTTTCTTTGTCCAAACTTGTCTTCTATAAGCAATTTGGTCCTCCAATAGCCCTTTCATACCATTCATATACTTCCCATAACTCTCCAAAGCTCTTTTTTGAGAGTTTTGCAATTGAGTACCTGAATTTCCAAGGCCATACAAAAAAGTCCATAGGTTACTTGACAAACAAGTAATCCTTAAGGCTTTTCTTGGGGGCCAAGTTACCAACTATGAATAATTTTAAGGAGGTGTTGATCATGCCTTTTACCCCCCACACTTCAATCACTATGGTGAGAATTACACAATATAATGGTTTTTAGCCATTATGACACACTTGTAATTCTCACATTTTTATGAGGTGGTAACACTACAGCTGTCCCTGGTAGAAGAACTTCTTTTATCTGAGGTCGTATCTTGGGCAAGGCACTTCCTTTTGTTGATGTAGTATCTTCGTTGTTTTGGAAGATGTAGTATCTCTTGACCTAGTTTCTTACTTTTGGTGAGGTTTCACCTTCGAAACATGAATAGCTGTTCTGTTCTTAAGTCGAATACTTGATTTAACTGAGGTTGCATTTTCAAGGGCGAGGAGCTATTGCCTTCTGCCAGTTGAACCATCATGTCTTCTAAACGGGCAGTCACGTCACCACAGGATAGGTAATATAGCCCTGCTAATGTCAGAAGGTGTGCCCTTTTTTCTCGCATCATGTTACAGGTGTCACCAGATCATTGGTGAACAGTCACATTGGTTACATTGGTTACACCCCTTCGCTTGTGAAGGGTCATTATGGTGATGCTTCGCTAGCCTCCCTCGGTCTATATAAACCCCCTTTCTTTCAGAGTTTCCTTACTTCTTCTACTTTTATTCCTTTTTCTCCTGAACTTCCTCTTATCTTTCTGTTTTTTCTTGTGGCAGTGTTAGCAGCGGAGTGATTTCCAACAAGTTTTATGGCAGTTTTTGAAGCTCCCTTGTTCTTCGAATGGGTGGGTTTTCTTCTAGAGTTGTTCTTCTTTTCATTTCCTTTTCATCCATTTGTCCAAGGTTAGGGTGTTCAATTCCGAAAATGCCTTCTTCACACGCTGAGGTTCATTTGGATCCCTAGAGTTGGATTCCTCTCAACTCTCATTTGAGCTGTGCTACTTCGGAAAAACTGAATAAGTGGTTAGCCAAATTTTTTCTTCCTTATTATGCCATTATAAGGCTTCCTAGACCTACTGTGCCAAGCTACCTCCCTCGTGATGACGAGGTTACCATTTTTAGAGCACAACTAAAGGCGGGTCTTCTGTATCTTCCACCGAAGATGATTTGTGACTTTTGCCAATTTAATGGCATAGTCGTTAATTAACTTCCCCCGAACACCTACTCTTACTTCAATGCTTGTCATTACATGTGTGGGGTCTTCAAAATAAAGCCCCATGTCATTTTTTTCATGCAATACTACAAACTTCACGCTGTCCTAGAGGGCGGGTTCTACTTCTTGCTCCCTCGGGGATCCGAGAGTAAGAAGTTCACTTTTACTTTCGACACCAAAGATAGTTGGCAAGGGTGGCAGAAGAAAAACTTTTTCATGAAAGTAAATGAGAAGTGGAAGGTTGTACCCACGAAGTGGGCTTCGAGAACGCTCAACATTGGTGTGATGGATCCGTCGAAGCTGCTTACTCTCGAAGTTGAATCTCAGTTTGACGAATTCAACACCCGTATCGGAGCCATGGATGACTGGACAGACCAAGCTCCTTCGCGTCCATTGTACCCTTTCCTGATCAAATGGAACCTCATGATCGAAGAGGTACTTCGAGAGCTTGGCATTGTCAAAGAGCATATTACTGACAAGAAAATGCCTAAACTAGCGGTGGACAGGAAGAAGTCCTGGCTAGTCATGCTTCTTTAGTGCGAACTTACTTATTCAGCACTTGTAGAGAGTAAGCTTTTTCCCATTTTTCTTTTTAGAACTCCTCCATTCTCACACTGATATTTTTTTCTTTGCAGAGATGGTTGATAAATTTGTGGGTTTCTGCAAGAGTCTCTTCCTCGGCCAAGTTGAGAAAGAGGAGCAAAAGAAGACGGCTCCTAAGAGAAAAAAAGGGGCCAGCTGGACCATCTTCGTGGTCGAAAGTCAAAGAAAACTAGGGAGGACTCCCTCCCCCCTCCCTCGAAGACCAGGCTGAGGCGCTTGACCAAACATCTATGGGTGGTGACCCACCTTCGGAGGTGGCCATCTTCTCAACCCCTTTAAGTCCCCATACTACTGCTGAAATGTTAGGGGCTTCACTGGGGGAGATTTCGGCTGAGGAGGCCCAGGTGGAGCAGAGGCACAAAGGGAAAGAGATCCTTGTCAAAGTACTCGACATCAATGATTCTGGCGCTAAGCTTGCACCAGGTTTGTCTTTTAGCCTATCTATGAGTTTTGGATTTTTTGGTATTGTACAACTTGTAGATGAATGGCAAAGAGATAATGTAATAACGAAACTTTAGCGTAACTTTGTAGAGGTTAAGGCCCAAACAATATGGATGACGGACCACCTTCAATGGAGGGCCATTCGAGGTTCAAAGATCTCGAAAGACAAGGTCCCAAGGGAGCCTTTTTGGACCTTCATCAAGGACATGGACCTGTTTTTTGAAGACAACCAGAAGATGGCCCCTCAGATGGTGAGGAGCATCATGACCAATGCCATCTTCCAAACTTTGACCGAGGATTGCCCAAATGAGGAGATCCTTGCTTCTCAGATGGCCGAGCATGCTACTCAGGTAATCAATTGTACTTAGAAAAAAATTTGATTTGCCAAAGTCTTCAAACTTGTTGTGGCTCACATAAGGTATTTTCCACTTACAACTACTGGCATACGGTGGCTACTTTCAGGCATGGGCAGCCAAACAATCTGCCATCTGAAGTTAGTCGGAGGAGACCTTGGCAAAGGCCAAGGGATTGTTTGCGAGTTCGTGCATGAAATACGGTGAACTTAACAAGATTGTGAAGGAAGACCTGACCAAGCTTCCCCAAGAAGTGCTGGAGAGTTGAAGGGGGCTCCTTGCTGAGTGCTCCTAAAAAATTTCAGACCTCGGGGAGAAGGTGGTCGAGCTGAGCAACGAGCGGGAGGTCCTTTGGAAGGAGAAAGAAGGCGTTGTGGCTGACCTCACCAAGTCCTTAGAGATCAACTCTGAATTTCTTGCTGAAATCGAGGCATTGAAGAAGCAGAAGAAAAAGAAAGAGAAGGCTGAGAAGGAGATGGAGGAGCATAGGAAAGAAGTAGAGCATCTAAAGGCCGAGAAGGCTAAGGTAGAGGAAGTAGCACAGTCATCATATCAAGATGGCTTTTGCCTCGCTCATCATCAGATGCTCTTTCGGTACCCTGACCTTGACATCTCCTGTCTTTGAGCGCCTGATATACCCGAAGGACCATCCTCCCTATGGTCGAAGGTAAAGTTCCTGAATTTGCCCGAGCTCCCTCATTCGGTAGCTGACGAGGAAGAAGAGGATGCGATGGATGCCAATGCCGAAGAAGATGATGATGGGCAAGAAAACCCATAGGGCTTAGTTGCTCCTGCCCATTTTTTTTTTATTTGTGTATGACACTTCTTAATGGAACTTTATTTCCAAAAATTTGGCCAAGTTCATGATGGATACAACCTCTGGTATGAGCTTTAGCTTTTAACCATCTTCAGTTACTTTACCATATTCGATAACGTAGGGCTCAACACCTTTGGTCATGCACTACCTTAAAAAGGATTTTACCAAGGGTTCACAACTAGTCTATTCTGAAGATGACAACCGATTATCTTTGGTGATTTATGGATATCATTCTAAGTGTTTAAAAATAGAATCCACTATATTCGGTCAACCAGTTTCGGAATCAACCATATTCAGACAACACTTAGGTACTTTTGGGATTAACCACATTTGGTCATCTACCTTTGGCAACATTTAATGTAGAATTTTTTGGAAAATTCTAAGTATAAAATTTTTTCAAAGAGTCAGAATGCCATGAGTTCTTCAACTCTTCCCCTTCGGTCTTTCTGAGCTTATAGACTCCTAGCCAAACTTCCTCAAGGACCAAATAAAGTCCTTCCCAATTTGCCCAAAGTACACCATCAGATGGTTTCGGGGTTCTAGTTCAGCCTTTCAGAGAACAAGGTCTCCTTTCTTGATCCCTTTAGGTTTGACATGTGAGTTCGCAGCAATGGCTACCCTTTGTTAAAAGGCTTTTCTTCTGTTTTCGGCCATCTCTCCATGTTCGTCAATCATGTCTAAGTTAGCTTTTAGACCAAGCTTGTTCCTTTCTTCATGAAACACCTGTATTTTGATAGACGGTTGTATGACTTCAACAGGGATGATGGCCTCAGTGTCAAAGACAAGTGAGAAAGGTGTTTCTCCAGTAGCTCTTCTAGGGGTTGTTCTGTAACTCCATAGGACACCTGAAAGTTCCCCCGGCCATTTTCCTTGTGCCTTTTTCAATCTCTTTTTCAGACTGTCTTTTATTGTCCTATTAGACAATTTAACTTGTCCATTGCTCTAAGGATGGGCAACTGGAGTGAAGTGTAATTTTACCTTGAGGTTGGCTGCAAATTCCTGAAATCCTTTGTTAGTGAATTGAGAACCATTATCCGCTACTATCACCCTCGGTACACCGAATCTGCATATGATGTTCTTCTAGAAAAATCTCTGTATGTCCTTTGCCAAAATTGTTTCCAAAGGCTCTGCCTCAATCCATTTAGTGAAATAATCTACTGCAACTACATAGAACTTCACTCCCCCTAGAGCCGTCAGGAGAGACCTGATTAGGTCAATACCCCAAATAGCGAATGGGCAAGGGTAGTTCACCGAAGTGATGGCTTCTGAAGGCATTCTTTGGATGGGTGCATTGTTAGTGTTGTACCCAAAAGCCAATCATGAGATGATTGTAATTTTGCACATTGAGTCATGATATTTTATTAAGGCATATATCCAGCAATTATGTTTGTTGTTTTGTTTCTACGTAACTTAACAAACATAACTGTAACCCTAGAATAATGATATTCTTAAACGTCCCTGGTTTAGTATTATTGTGGAGCGGGTTGCAATAATACATAACGACTAGCATATGTGGAGACTAATATGAGATATGTAGTCTACATATGGGTACAAGTTGGAGAACTTGTGTACTGGACCAACCCACCGTGAGAACACTACATGGATTGTTATATGAGTGTCATAAGTGATTCTCATAGTGATCATGGTATATGTAGTCCTTCGACCTAAGATCATCAAGGTTCCCTACATGTGAGTCACATACTTTGATACTTTCCTTTGTTGCTCGTAACTGAGTGAACTTGAAGGAGGTCATTGGGTATGTCACATATCAT